>SJYV01011337.1:3496519-3534135 GCA_006410875.1 Neotragus pygmaeus
CAAGTCAAGCTTGTTTCATGCTTGAGAGCCTCCATGGACCAGGGAAGGGGTGTGATACCTAACACTTTTTTTTTAACCTTATTTCCCTTTCTAGTCACTGATTGCTGTTTGTGGCCCTTGGGGACAGAGCTGTAAGGAGCCAGGCAAGTCTCATTCCAGTGGTGCGGTTGTAATCTGCATTGCTGCTATCTGATGGATGCAAGATTGACAACTAGCTTTCAAGGCATGTCTTTGTGGGCTTTTGAACAATTCCTCTTAGGGACCTCTGGGGATAGTTATGTTGATGATGGCCATGCTTCCCATGGCAGGATGTTTGGGTTGTTTTTAACTGTCTTTCCTGCTTCTGGGCTTTCGACATTCCACCCCACTGTTAGGATCACAATGCCTCCCTGGGTAACCTCTTCAGGATGTCTATTAGAAAACAATCAGTCCCTCCTATGGGCTCACAATCTGTTTTCATAGGAACAAGGTCTTAGCATTGTGGAAGTATAACCTGATGATAGACCTCTTTGCTTTACAATTCCAGGGGTAGCTGTTCTTATTTTTTCTCAAAATCAAAGGGAGGCACCTCATCTGATATTTCTGAGTCACCCCTTCTTTCCTTGATTCGCTACCTTTGGGTAAGCTCCATTCCAGTGTTGGGTAGGAGGAGATGCGGAGTGTTCTGATGACTCTATCTGGAGCATTTCCCCATAGTCGTCTTATCATCTGCTCCAGTTCAGCTGGAAACGAGCAGTGGGCTCCTGACTGAGAATGGCTTCAGCTGACCCTCTGGACAAGTCCTGAATAGATGGTCAGCACCCTGCAACCTACAGCTGCCTTTAGCTTTCAGGACTTTAGCTAAAACTGAGACACTTTCATTTTAATATCTTATCGTAATAGTGCTTTTAAAACTCTCAGGTGATTACATTAAACCTTATATTTGTGCAGTCTAGTAAATAAAGTACCCATAGTGGTAAACTAGGAATACATGATTTAAATATGTAGTGGGTGCCTTGAATTTTTTTACTTGATGTGTACACTAATAAGTGATAGTGTCACTGCTCCAATTTGATGGGTATTTTTATTATTAAAACCAATAATTTCTAGTTTAATTCAAAGTTCATGAGTAGCTAGACTGTAATAAGTTACTTTACCTTCAAAACATCATTCAGAGTCTCTTGTGTTTGCTTAACAAATATGCTTAAGTACCACATCTGACATAGGGATTTCCCCCCAACTATAAAGATAAGTTATCTCAAATCTGTGGTATTCTGCTAGGATAGAAAGGAATAAGTATAACTTTTTACAGATGCAAGATGTGCTGAAAAATTGCCCTTACTCCTAGCAGAGCCTCTACTGTGAAAGCCATTTTTTTTTTTCCTCCTAATTTTCTACTTGGTGATCTTTTCACTGTGGTTTATCACTCATGATTGATATGTATATGACTTTTTAATGACCAGTTTTAGTAATAGAAATGAGTTTATACTTACATAAAAGAGAAAGTTAATATACATTTTGTGAAGTATTTTATTTGTGGTGGTTTTATGTTTAGAATTTAAACAGTAATTTATCTTTCTTTTTTTTAAATAAGTGTAAGGAGTGAGGATTCAGGATTAGTAGGGTCTGAAGCTTATGCAGTTTGGAAATGCTCTCTAAGGAAAAGAAAACAAAATTACAAACACAAAATTAAACTCAAAAGAAAATCTATGTTTAAAATAAAAATAGTCACAAGAAATTATAAATTTTAAAGCTGACAGGTAGTGCAAAGCACAGCAAAATCCAGAAAACCAGAAAAAATAAACCTTGCCCTCCCTTCTCTGTGTCCTTAGTTGTGGGATGAATGGCAGTACAAGGTTATATCGTGATGCCTCTTCTGGGGTGTCCCGTCACCCCACGGCCAGCTGGATGCAGATGTATTCTTGGTAGCAGCCCTACATTGGGATGACTAGCAAGAACAGAACTTTACCCAGAAGTGACTGGGAACCATGTAAATGTATCATTAAATTTAAATAAAACTATACCTTCAACTCAGCTTCCCCTTAGCTGGATCTCAAAACAGTTCATGCCCATTTCATTATCACTCAATGCGAGGAGAAGTGTGATGGAGCAGAAGAAGGTGTGGAAAGAAAGAATGATCCTAACTGATGATGTTAAAACCTCTTGTTTGGCAAGTTTTATGAAAACATACGATTGTGGTGTTAAGATGCTTTTGGTGGCCAGTGCATCTGCAAGGCTCTGAGGTTTAAGTTTTGTTAGCTTTCGTTACTTCTGAGGGGAAAATGTGAGTAACTGAATATTCCAGATGCTTAAAGGAACCATAAGAATCCATGTTTCTTACATTTCTTTTTTACATTCTTCTAAATTACTATCTGAACTCATTCTTTCATCTGTTTTTAATGTTAGTATTAAACTAGATAAAGGAAAAACGTGTAAATATTTTATACTTTCATATTTTGAATAAATTGTGTACTTAATTATTAGAAAAACATATTTTAGCTCAGTTCAGTGGCTCAGTCATGTCTGACTCTTTGCAACATGGACTGCAGCACACCAGGCCTCCCTGTCCATCACCAGTTCCCAGAGTTTACTCAAACTCAAATCCAGTGAGTCGGTGATAGCATCCAACCATTACATCCTCTGTCATCCCCTTCTCCCGCCTTCAGTCTTTCCCAGCACCAGAGTCTTTTCCAGTGAGTCAGCTCTTTGCATTAGGTGGCCAGAGTATAGGAGTTTCAGCTTTAGCATCAGTCCTTCCAATATCAGGACTGATTTCCTTTAGGATGGACTGGTTGAATCTCCTTGCAGTCTAAGGGACTCTCTAAGTCTTCTCCAACACTATAGTTCAAAAGCATCAATTCTTCAGCACTCAGCTTTCTTCACAGTCCAACTCTCACATCCATACATGACNTCCAGGGGAACGGCGTCCCGGCCGCGGCCCGCTGAGGGCGGAGTGAGCGCCGGGCGGAGCGGCTCTCCGCAGGGGCGGGGCTGGCCCTCCACCGCTGTGCGCCGCTCGGTGGCCTCTCCGCTGCCTTCCGGCTCCCTGGCACACAGGACATCTCCGTGGGGGCTCCCGGGGAGGGAGTCCAGTATTGATTAATTGCTGTGTTTTGAGCAATGCTGCCGTGGGCTGAACACCATGCTAAGTCCATCCTCTTGATTATTTTAATACCTGGAAAGGCAGGGCTTCAATTCGTCAGCTTATCTAATGAGCAAAGAAATAAGTCACAAAGTGACTAAGCAACAAGATGATGGATTCATGGCTCGCGCCCAGGGGTTTTAAGTCACCTTGCCCACCGTGGTTAGGTGATTCCAGAAAACAACCAACACTGCAATTCAGCTTTCTTAGTTGTGGGAATCCCAAGATCTAGGTATTCAAAATCCTGATTCCGAATTTCACCTGCCACTTACAGGGATGTTAATACACACAGTGAAAGAATGAACGACGCTCTTTAGAAATGTCAAAGTGCTATGAAATAGCTGTGAAAGTGCTGTCGCTCAGTCGTGTCCGACTCTTTGCGACCGCATGGACTGTAGCCTACCAGGCTTCTCCATCCATGGAATTCTCCAGGCAAGAATACTGGAGTAGGTTGCCATTGTCTTCTCCAGGAGATCTTCCTGATCCAGGGATTGAACCCTGGTCTCCCGCATTGTAGGCAGACGCTTTACCATCTGAGCCACCAGGGAAGTATCTGAAATATATACAGAATTATTATTCAATCGAAGAGTAAAAGGTCACAGGAGAAAAGTTCCAGGTTAGTAGCAGTCTCTCTGATGTTGAAATGGGATTTCAGTACAGTCTGTTAATGACATTTGTTAAGACTGAAAGAGCCAGAATTTTAAGAGGCAGTCCTCGAGTTAAACCTTTTTTAGTCCTTTTCATTTAATTGTTCATTTCAAAATAAAAACTTCAAACTTCGTGTTTCCCAAGGAAACATGAGTGAGTGTTGCCCTTAATAATCCATTGTAGTAACTGATTATTGATAAATAGGTTGTTTCCAGCAAGACTTGGTGCCTCGACAGATTTTTTTCTTCTTCTTCTTCAGGATATCTGCTATGTCTGATAACCACTGTAGGTTTTTCTAGTTGTATCATCATAATCTTGAATGCACACAGGCTCCTGAAAAGTCTTTATAATGACTTCAAACTTCAAGGCTGCTTTGTACTGGCCAGGGCAATCCTTAGTGTACCCAGTAGCTGCTAAGAAAGCGTAGAAATAACTGAAAACACTGTATGATGCTTTCTTAGTCTTTCCTCTCATCCCTATGTTCTACCTTTGTATCCTCTACCACAGGGAAACAGGAATTCTGTAAATAAAAGAGTTGAATTAAATTCAAGTGGAAAACTACTTTAAAATTCAGTAGAAAATCTGAAATCATAATACTATTTAACTACACTTTTCAAAAAGGTACACGTGTAACTTATAGAATGAAAACACATCAAAGATGTATTAACTTATTAATGAGGAAATTGAAAAAATGGTGAAGTTGGTTCCAAGAGAAACAAAGAAAAAAAGATTCACAGGCAGCAGAGACTGTTGAAATATGGTTGTTAAATACACTATTCCTTGCTGTCCTACAGAGCAATATAAATAATCATGACTTTTATCTCAGGCTTTTAACAAAATAATTGTATATTTAAAAAATAATTTACATCTATTACAGATAAAAAAAAAATCTGTGGTTAACTGCGATTAACAGAAAGCCCAAGTAATAGTGGCAAACAATAAAAATATTTATAACCTCACCCAAGAAGTCTAGTTGTAGAAAAGCCGTGCGTTGGTTAACAAAGGGACTCTGGGATGAAACTGCAGTTTGTCTCTCTTTTCTGCGGTCTCCAGTTATTCTCCTGTCACGAATCCTAAGTGGCAGTGATGGTTTCTAGCATTCCTTGTAGTTGACGATGCAAGAAAACAGAGCATCTTCATTTTTGAGTAAAGAAAACTTTCTGAAGCCGTTCAAAAGATGCTCCCTTNGGAGGGATTGGGGCTGTCTCTTATACACATCTCCTAAGTGGCAGTGATGGTTTCTAGCATTCCTTGTAGTTGACGATGCAAGAAAACAGAGCATCTTCATTTTTGAGTAAAGAAAACTTTCTGAAGCCGTTCAAAAGATGCTCCCTTTCATCTGATTTGCCAGTATTTCATCATGTCTGTATCTAAACTTTGTGTTTGTCACATCAAGATCCACCTCCAGCCTCCTCTTAAGGATATGTCCACTAGGAGGAGCCTGAGCAAAATCTGGATTCTGTTAGTGAAGAAAGAGAGGGAAAAAATGTCCATTTGGTAGTCAACCAAGACAGGAATGAATGTGCTTTTTTTTCTCAGATGCCCCTCAGTTCAGTTCAGTTCAGTTCAGTCGCTCAGTCGTGTCCGACTCTTTGCAACCCCATGAATCGCAGNTAGAAACACCATAGCCTTGACTAGATGGACCTTTGTTGGCAAAGTAACGTCTCTGCTTTTTAATATGCTATGTAGGTTGGTCATAACTTTCCTTCCAAGGCGTAAGCGTCTTAGACCCCTACAAATGACAGCTTAAATTACCCTAGTAGGCAACGTTCTCAGTCAGTTATTAGCTGCAACAAGGAAGTGTGTAATGGATTGTCATACCCACCAGTTACAACTTCAACAGTAGCAGGAGTATATGGATGCAAGGTCTGAAGACTGAAAAATTACCCAATTTTTTTCCCTTTTAAAATAACTGCCACTGTTTTCTTCTCTTTCCTTTCTTTCTATAGCAACCATTGAGGCTCCTGAATCCCCATATTTACTAGTAGTGATTATATTTACCATTTAGTCCTTAGATTGCAAGACCATGAGCAATCACAGATAGATGAGAACTAGAATAGGCACTTTACATCCAGAGGTCAGGACTAAGTGAACAATAACATCCCACCAGCTGGATTGGATATACCTTTGGTCCTGAAAGAGGGCAAGAGCAGGGGCTGTTGTAATAGAATGACTGGATCAAGTAGGCAGGCTGAAGACATTTTTGTCATCATACATGTGGGGAAAGGCAACCAAATAATAAAATACAATGGATACCTCCCTCTTCGGCCAAACACAGGGCTCACAGTGATGTCCCCCTCCCCAGCACAGGGACAGAACAGCAGCACCATCCAACACATGTAACTTGTAGTCTAAACTGCATGGCTGAGTGACACAGGTGTGGATATCTGACCTATACTGGACAAACAGACTTGCTCTCCTTGGCAACTGGAATTTTGAACTGAGATGCAAAGAGATAGGGAGTTGTTTTTAGCCCATGAGGAGGACAGTTTATGGATTCCTATTACTGAGTTTCCCTGATTATCCAGCAATTACCAACATTCTGTGAGATATGCCAGTATCCTTCTGGAAAGTCAACTTAACTGGCTAGAGTTGTTATTTACTCTAAATAAATGAAAGAACCTTAAATACTACTCTTCCCTGAAGCACTTTCTGTCAAGCTCCTCCTTCATGTTCCTTTCCCTATACCCGCCACCAAAGTATCACAGCTCACCAAGAATTGCATGATGTTCTGTATCACTGAGATTTTGTTGTTCCCCGTGCATGAAATTCCCTTCCTTTTCTTCCTGAAAACTTTTTCAAGGATTATCTATCTCCTCTATAACACTTTCAATCATCACCCCATATTTACCTGTTGATTTGCAAGATCCTCCACTATTCATGGGTTTCNTTTTGTTGTTCCCCGTGCATGAAATTCCCTTCCTTTTCTTCCTGAAAACTTTTTCAAGGATTATCTATCTCCTCTATAACACTTTCAATCATCACCCCATATTTACCTGTTGATTTGCAAGATCCTCCACTATTCATGGGTTTCCCTTGTGGCTCAGCTGGTAAAGAATCCGCCTGCAATGCGGGAGACCTGGGTTCAGTCCCTGGGTTGGGAAGACCCCCCCTGGAAAAGGGAAAGGCTACCCATTCCAGTATTCTGGCCTGGAGAATTCCAAGGATGATATAATCAATCAGTCGGTGGGGTTGCAAAGAGTCGGACAGAAAATGAATAAACCCAGCCAATTCCAGAACAACTGCCCACCTAACATACCTAACATAGAGACTCCTAAGAAATAATAACTGGTTAGTGTCTTAATCCATTGACCTTTGGGGTAGGTAACTTGCTAGGCAACATTTTATTGTGGGAATAAATAATTGGTACAATATCTGTGGGTTAGATTTCACATGGGGATCACCAGTTTGAGAGCTTTTTTAGCTAAACAAAAGATTTAAAATCCAAAGACTGCTTCTTCAAGCCCCATTGTGTATGTGAATAATGGATACATTTACAAATCAACAGAAATTTCTCACTACTTGCTAATATAAGACATTTAAAAACTAGAAAAAGATTTTTTTAAACATTAAAGAAAAATGAAAAGTAAAATCACCAATAATTTCTCTATTTCAACACAAATATGTTAGTTTTCAATGTTTCTATTAAACTATTTACATATGTGTTTTCATATAATTCTAATAACAACACTGCTATATTTTGCTTTAATATTAAAGGAAAAATGCTATTTTCATACCCAGTAATTTTAATCACTCCATAAAAATTCTTCAGACAGGTATACTATATTATTTCTGTATTATTTTAGATTCCCTATTTTCCCCTATTACCAAGAAGTGACGAAATATAGCTTTTTTCTTTCTTTGGTATTAGTGCTTTAAACATGAAGGCTGGGATGGTGTCTTTCTTACCTACTGCCATTGTCCCAAGTACCTAGCAAAGTATATGGTAGATATCCAATAAACATGTTTATTCATTCATGCAAGGAAGAATGAACAATTGGATTTACATAAGGAAAGTCTTCCTAATTCCATCTGCTTCAAATGATTTTAAACTAGCACAATCAAAAAGTCATTATCATTTGAAAGAAAAACATATTTGCATCACATCTTGAATTTATTACCTATGGATAAAGGAATCCATTATTCACCTTAAAATTCACAGTTACAAAGTTGACCCATAAAATAGATGAAAGAATTCCAAGGTTTTTATTCATGAACTGCTTCTACAAATATCACTAGATGAACACCATCTATTCTCAGTTCTTATTCCCTTCTCTGCAACTTTTGACATTTTTGGCTACTTCTTAAACTCCATCATGTATCAGTTTCTGCAATCATTGTTTATAATCACTCACTTATAGTCTTGTCTTCAGGGTTGACTGGTTCAAGATGGCAGGGTACAAGGACATGTTCCCATCTCCTGTGAGAGCACCAACTAGCTTTTGAACAACCATGGACAGGAGGATGCTGGAACCCACCAAAAAAAGGTATCCCACATCTAAAGACAAAGGAGAAACTACAACGAGATGGTGGGGGGAGGGCACAATCACAATAAAGTTAAATCCCATACCTGCCTAGTGGGCAACCCACAAAGTGGAGAACAGTTCAGCTCAGCCACTCAGTCGTGTCCGACTCTTTGCAACCCCATGAATCGCAGCACGCCAGGCCTCCCTGTTCATCACCATCTCCCGGAGTTCACTCAGACTCATGTCCATCGAGTCCGTGATGCCATCCAGCCATCTCATCCTCGGTCGTCCCCTTCTCCTCCTACCCCCAATCCCTCTCAGCATCAGACTTTTCCAATGAGTCAACTCTTCGCATGAGGTGGCCAAAGTACTGGAGTTTCAGCTTCAGCATCAACCCTTCCAAAGAAATCCCAGGGTTGATCTCCTTCAGAATGGACTGGTTGGATCTCCTTGCAGTCCAAGGGACTCTCAAGAGTCTTCTCCAACACCACAGTTCGAAAGCATCAATTCTTTGGTGCTCAGCCTTCTTCATAGTCCAACTCTCACATCCATACATGACCTCAGGAAAAACCATAGCCTTGACTAGACGGACCTTTGTTGGCAAAGTAATGTCTTTGCTTTTGAATATACTATCTAGGTTGGTCATAAGTTTTCTTCCAAGGAGTAAGCATCTTTTAATTTCATGGCTGCAGTCACCATCTGCAGTGATTTTGGAGAACACTAGTACCAAAGAAGTTTTCCCACTCTTGTGATGGTTCTGAGTGTCCTAGCCTGGGGACCCAGCAAAGGGACTAGGAATCCCCAGGGATTCTGACTGTGAAGGCCAACAGGATTTGATTGCAGGACTTCCATAGGACTGGGAGAAATAGAGACTTCACACAGAGGGCACAAACAAAATCTCGTGTGCGCCAGGACTGAGAGGAAAGGAGCAGTGACTCCACAGGAGACTGAACCAGACCTACCAGCTAGTGTTCGATGAACTCTTGCAGAGGCGTGGGCCAGCAGTGGCTCGCTGCAGGGATGGGGGCACTAGCAGCAGCAGTCCTAGGAAGTGCCCCTTAGTGTGAGCCCTCTTGGAGGTCACCATTGTTTTTCAGTCGCTAAGTTATATCCGACTACTTGCAGTTCTATGAACTGCAGCAGGCCAGGCTTCCCTGTCCTTCACCATCTCCTGGAGTTTCTCAAACTCATGTCCATTGAGTTGGTGATGCCATCCAACTATCTCATCCTCTGTCAGCTCCTTTCCCTCCTGCCCTTAATCTTTCCTAGCATCAAGGTCTTTTCCAATGAGTAAGCTCTTCACATCAGGTGGCCAAAATATTGGAGCTTCAGCATAGTCCTTCCAGTTAATATTCACGGTTGATTTCCTTTAGGATTGACTGGTTTGATCTTGCTGTCCAAGGGACTCTCAAGGGTCTTCTCCAGCACCACAATTTGAAAGCAGCAGACAATTGGATTAAAGTTTTACTGAGAACAGCCCTGCCCACTAGAGCAAGATCCAGTTCTCACTGCCAGTCCCTCCCATCTGGAAGCTTGCACAAGCTGCTTAGCCTCATCCACCAGAGGGCAGACAGAAGACGCAACAACTATAATTCTGCAGCCTCAAGAAGGAAAACCACAATCACAGAAAGTAAATAAAAATGAAAATACAGAGGACTATGTCCCAGATGAAAAAGATAAAACCCTAGAAAAAATAACTAAATGAAGAGGAGATAGGCAAACTTCCAGAAAAAGAACTCAGAATAATGATAGTGAAGATGATTCAGGGTTTCGGAAAAGGAATGGAGAAGATGCAAGAAATGTTTACCAAAGAACCTAGAAGAACTAAAGAACAAACAAGAGATAAACACTGTACTAGAAGGAATAATCTTGTCTTCAGTCTGTTCTATGAAACATGCCCAGATCTGTGTATCTAATCCTGATCATTCTATTTGGAGCTTTCAATCTCATCCACCTCCATTTTCTTAAAGTCTTACTTTGTTTGTATTGTCAATCTACACCTCTTTTCCTTTGAACTACATGTGTCTCCTAGCCTTTGCAATTTTTTCTTGACCCTGCTTCTTCCTCAAGTGTCATTCCATTGCCCCTTTCCCTTCACCACCCCACTTTTGGAAAGTGTTCTGTGCTCCTTGCTCTTTGTGCATTCCTCTCCTTAACTGTTTGCATGTTGACTTCTGCTTTCTCCTGTTGACCTTTTACTTCAGTGATTGATCCCCTTCCAACAATGCTTCTCTGTGGCATCTCACACCCTTCCAACTTAAGCCTGCACACCTAGAAAAACCAACAAGAGAAACCACCACAATGATAAACCCCACGCACAGCAACTAGAGAGTAGCCCCCACTCTGGGCAACTAAAGAAAGCCCACCAGCAACAAAGACCCAAGGCTGCCAAAAATAAAGAGCACAGCAACCCACTCCAGTATTCTTGCCTGGAGAATCCCAAAGACAGAAGAGACTGGCAGGTAGCAGTCCATAGGGTTGCAGAGTCGGACTTGACTGAAGTGACTTAGCACACATGCGTGCAAACATGAACAAAAAAATTCCCCTCATGGCTTCCTTTGCACTATACCTTCTTGGTTTCTAACAAGTATCCCCTGACATACTTTCTTCTTTTTGTCTTTGGATTTCTTTTTTACTCTGCTATCCTTAAAGGTCCTCATTCACCTCCAGAGTTAGCAGGATCTGTGCAGGCCCCAGGGATACAGGGATGAACAAACCAGAAGCTCACTGTGTCTGTAGTACTTCCTTTTCTAATTTTTAAAAATTATTATTTATTTTTGGCTATGTTGGGTCTTCCAGGGAGTGGACTTTTTCTAGTTGTGGTGTTGGTGGGGGTATTCTTCATTGAAAGCTGGACCCTTTCGAGTTGGAAGAACAAAAACTGGATTTCCAGAAGAATATTATGAAGTTATGTAGGAAACAAACAAGTATGTAGAAAGGAAACAAGATATATAGGAAGGAAACTCTTTCATAGAGGCCTACATCTGAGCCAACAGTTTCACATTCCTATTTTGAAGAAAAAGTTTAAAATATCATTTTATCAAAGACATTTTGACTAAACTTAATAATGCTAAGAAACAAATGTCTACACTGCAGAAATTAAAGAACCTCCAAGTGTACTAGAGAAAACGCTAAATAAAAAAAAAAAAAAAACAAACCAAGTATGATTTCCTCAAGATGCAACATCTAGGGTCTTACACCAAAATACAAAACTTTAAGAAAACATTTCAAACAAGCCAGTTGCTGCCAGTGTACAACTGTATATGATTAACTAAAGTGCCTAAACCGATTTAAATTTTATCTCTTTTACTTTTGAGAAATTGCAACACTTTATTTATAACAGCCTCTTCTTCAAAAAGATGTTATGGCAAACTTACTTTTAAAAAATGCAATTTTTGTAAAGAACTTGTCACATGCTTCCCAGAAAAGAAGAGAAAATCAGTTTCTTAATATACTTTAACCCACTTTCCCCTACCTATCAGAACAAACACATCACGGAAAACGTCTAAGTGGGAACCTTGTAATTTGGCTCATTGTACCCTACGCCTCTCCACTATGCTGGATCTTATTTTTAGTTTCCAGCTTAGCTGTTAATTAGTAGTGGCTGTCACTTCTCTGTTTCATTCCCATAAACACAGAAAAATGGGTGGAGGACCATAGAGAGCTTTGGTCCGAATAAAGTCTATTAGATATCAACAACTATTTCCTCAGGACGATGCAGACTCAGGAAAACGGAGTTTTTCTTTTCCCACATCCCATTCCCGAGCCTGGACTTCGTTCCTCTTCCTTTCAGTCTCAATTCGGGCTCCTTAACGTTAGCAAAGCAAGTTCTTTGAACGAAATCCAGCGCTCCTTTGTCTCCAAACGTGGCTAAGAAGGCCTCAGCTGGCTGAGAGAAGGTAGCAGCAGCGATCCACCCTAACCAGTACACCCACCCATCACAACCCGCCTCTGGTGCCTAAGCCCTGGCGCGTGCTCGGGTGTCTTCGGTACCGCGAGGCGCGCGCTCGCCCGGTCACCATCCCTGGGAAGGGGCGGGACCCCAGAGCGCGTGCCGGGACTGCGGCAGGCGGAAGCTGCTGGCGGAGAAGACGGGCGGTTCCCGCCGACGACGGTGGGGGAAGGGCGGCTGCCACACCCGGAAGTTGGTCTGGAAGTGGGGTTGGGGGGGTAACGTGTGGGGGCGAGGCTTCCGGTAGCGCAAAGGGTATCGGGAGAGGCTTCCTGTAAACCGCCTCTGGCTTCTGGAGGGACCACCGTTGCGGGGGCCTCGGCTTCCACGATCTGCGTTCGTGCTAAACGGTCACAGCAGACGCCGCTGCCAGTACCCTTGTGCCTGGTTCTGTCCGTATTCGTTCCCAGGAGACCGCCCTGGTTCCGGCAGCGGCTGCGGCCGACATGTTGTGAGGCGGCGGCGCGGGTGTCTGAAGGATGGTTTGGCCGAGGCGGCGGCATCGGCTGCTGGCGGCGGCGGCAGCGGGGGCTCCGGTTCTGTAGAGCTTTGCCCGCTGAGTGTCCGCCCTGTTCCGCGGCCAGACCAGTGCCCCCGGACCTTGCCTCTGTTGCGCGCCGTTGGGGAACGGTTACACGACAGCGCACGCCCCTCTGAGGAGACACGAAGAGGGTTTTCTAGTGCTCAGATTCCGGACCACCTTGCCTTCCCCTCTCCGACCTGGGCAGTGTTGTCCCCAGAATCCTCAACCCCCCTGCCCCCCAACTTTGCTCACAATCTCGCCTTAAATCTCACACACACGGGTGTTACCCTCTCTCTCCAGCCACCCCTGGCCCCTTTATTTTCTGCACGCTCATCTCAGAGGGACTCCTGGATCGCTCTCCGAGGGCAGCCTTTTGAAAAATCGTCGTGGATCAGAGTTGAGGAGTTTTTAAAAGTCGGGGCGCGAGAGAGAAAGTGCGATGGCTTCCTCATCTGGCAACGATGATGATCTCACTATACCCAGAGCTGCTATCAATAAGATGATCAAAGAGACTCTCCCCAATGTCCGGGTGGCCAACGATGCCCGGGAGCTGGTGGTGAACTGCTGCACTGAATTCATTCACCTTATATCTTCTGAAGCCAATGAGATTTGCAACAAATCGGAAAAGAAAACCATCTCGCCAGAGCACGTCATACAAGGTAAGTGGTATTTGTGGGATTTTGTTTCAGAGAGGGGCCGGGGACAGCCTGCTGGTCGCGTGACGCGTTCATGTCAAAGCCTTCAGTTCTGTCTCCTGGTTAGTATTGGTAACTGAAAAGCCATTGCGGGCAAGGATGCAGCCGGTGCCTTCAGACCTCTGTGTAGTACTCTTGTGGTCCTTTTCAAATACCAAATGCAGGTGAGAGTTGCAGGCGATTAAGTCGGCTAACATCCCCCCAAAGAAAGTAGTAGTAGCGGTCTCAGCTTACGCCGGGTAAACCTAAGCAACAAGAACTTTGCCTGCCTAAATTGAAACCTGGATCATGACAACTGAGAGAGGAAACCAGAAATTCTTGGAGAATTAGAATTCAGACAGGAAGTTCAGGCTTGAGTGGAGAGGGCACCCCTTTCCCACCCGACCTTTTTCACCAGTGTAGAAGAAAAGATCAATTTTCAGAACATGAGTAAAAATATTCTTAACGTGAATGTTCACAATTGTAAAGTTTATTAGTGTTGACTGGAGTATATTTTCTGCTTTAAAAATGATTTCATGGTCCCTACCGTTCATCAACAAGTTGCCAAAGCACTCCAGTTCTATTCTGTAAGAAAGAAGCAGTCAGTGTTCTTTAACCTTCCTTCCTTTCTTTCTTGCTTCCATAGCTTGCATTGTTCCTTAGAGGTAGGTTTTTAAAGCTTGGGTTTAAAGACTGAGATTTTTTTTTTTTAGTTGAACATTTCCCTTTTGTTTCCTGCTGTCGTCCCTGTTTAGATGTATACGTTTAAGCGTATATTGAACACTTCTGAAAATTTAAGTTTCTTCTCTTGTATCTTGGAAAGGATTTAGTTCAGTTAATAGGGTTTTGGGGGACCATATTCTGATGGTTTCTTTCAGGAATGGGGTGACATTTACTAGTGATAATGTTTTGGGAAGCACTTTCTGTGACTGGTACATACAGTCTTATGGGAAGGTTCTGGTCAATTTTGAAGTGATAGCTTGTCTTTTATAATAACCCAATTAAAATTCTAACAATTTCTGGAACGCTTTTGAAGTCAGAAAAAATATTCATTTTAATTTAATTTTGGTAGGCAGGCAATTATCTACCATTTTATTGTTATAATTTAACTTTTTTTAAAGTGACTTAACTTATACTGAAGTAGAGGACACATCTGCTTATATTCACCATATACAGTATTTTACAGGAATTATTGACAGGAGTATTTTGTCATTTTATTTTTGAAATGACTTCTGTAATTTCATTTTTGATTCTTACTGATATATAAAACATACTCTGACATTTCCATTTCAGTACATAAGGAGAAAAAGAAATCCCTAGGAAAAGGTATATTTGACTTTGAAGCTAGTCTTTTACTTGTTTAGAGTACTCTGGCAAGTAAAATGAAAGCCAAGTTGTCTATTTTTCCTCTTGTGTTTTTATTTTTACATTATACGTGCAGTTGTCACAAATCTTTCACAAGATTGTCCAACACAAATAGCTGTAATTTCCTTTTATAATTCATAAAAGAAAAAACATCTTCTATCAACATTGCCTTTCTAATGAAAATTGCAAATGATTTCAGAAGGATCTGCTTAAGCATTTGTTTACACCACGAAAGTGGGGATCTTTCCAAAAATCTAATAATGCCTTACAATCTGTCTTCTTGGGTAGAGTTTATTCTTTTCTAGGATATATTTAGATTTCTGATTGACACGATGGAAGAAAAGTGCAGCTGTAGCTAGCAGTATGCTAGCTAAATAGCTCAACTGTGGAATATGCTAAACTCAGTTTAACGTATGAGTCAGAAAGTTCCAGTGAAAGCATTTTCCTTACGTACTGAGGATGATTTATTAATTTAAAAAAATAATGTATTGACCTGTTACAGCTTTATAAAATTACTTTTGTTTTCTTGTAACATTGCTGTTCTTAAGTGATAGATAGGATGTACATTTTAACCTCAAATTCTCCCCAGTTAGAGGGATAGACTTTATATATTTATAATCTCATATTGCTTAATCATTTAAAGAAATTTTTGTCTTGAGTGATTAAAATTTTTTAAAAGAAATCCTTAAAGTGTGTATTTTTTTAGGTGTTTAAAGTGTAATTTTATAGACTGACTCTGGAAAGCTGATTATGACATTTTTTAATGCTGTTTTGTCAATTTGATTATTTAGAAATGTAAGATATATCCAAGTGGAATAATGTACATTTTAAAGTGATTTGATTCTCACATATTTAAGTTTGGATTTTTTTAGTAATATGTTTAATGAACTAGAGTTTGTTTCAGGACATTTCACTTGCCACTCTGCTTTGCCTTCTCAGAGCAAATTTTGAGGCAGTTTTGTAAAATGCAAGCTAAAGTTGAACAAATTTTATTGCCAGTAAATCTGAAATTGTATAACCTAAATTTTTTTTTAATTTAATACAAATATTTTGCTTATTTTGAGTTTAAGAACATGGACTTGGCATTGAAGATAACATACACACAAATAGAGGGAGTTCTACACTTAAAAGATGTTTTTATTTTGTTTTTGGGTTTCTGTGAACACATTCTTAAATGAGTTCTAACATGTTCTGTTGCATTATGGAAAGAAATGACATTGAGTGTTACGAACTGCAAAGTATACTGTGAAGGGTTTGGCCTTAGGCAAATCTGTTCACTAAGGTTTCCCCATTTATGTATAAATAATACCTAATGGTTTCAGGTGTAATTAGCAATTACAGAGAATCAGCCAGAATTGAGAAACTTATATGAAATATATGCTACAATTATAATTTAAAAGCTTTATATGATACTGATTAAAATGTAAAGCTGAAGGTCTGTTATGTTTAACCTTATGTCATGATACCATTTGTAAAGAGAAAGTGTAAATAGGACTATTTTAAATGATATTATTTTTACTTCTGCATTTTAAATCTGTTGCTACCTTTTCTTTCTTTCTTTTGTGAGAATAGTAACTGCAAGTTACTGAAAGTTTGAAAAAGTTTCAGCAGTTGTTTTGCTCCAATCCCTCTCATGCTGGTACTTGGTAAAATACAATAAAAATGAATCACTAGAAAAACAAAATGAAAAAATTTGATACTGCATTCAATAGAAATAAAATTACTTTCAAATTGCTATGAAGTTTTTCTTCCCCAGCTTTTTGAACTATAATTGACATATAACATTGTGTAAGTTTGAAGTTTACAACCTAATGATTTGGTGTGTGTATACATTATAAACTAATTATCACAATAAAATTAGTTAACACAGCCATCACTTCACATAGCTACAGTTTTGCTGTGAAGACTCTTAAAATGCTTAGTTTGAGTTTCCATACTTAACTCATTGCAGACAGTTACATGATGATAGTTATGATACAGATCCACAGACCATACTTTTAAGTATCTTTGTTCTAAAGCTTCAACCACAGTCTGTTTTGGAAAGTGGATTTGAAGTAGTTTTGCAATCAGAGGATCTGAGTGATTGCAAAGAAGTTGTATTGTAATAATAGTGATAATAATGAGAATAGTATTGTGTTGCCGAGATAAGCATCCATACTGATACTTTTTTCCTGAAGGGACACATGTAATTTGCATTGAGCAATTTATCAGACACAGGTACTTTTCAAGTTAGGACTTTACTATCCTCTTTAAAATCAATATGTTTTTTGTTTTTGTTTTTCTTCTGCCAGCTAGCAGTTAACTTTTGAATTGGCACTGTGCTAGATACTACTAAGGATATAAAGATGAATGATATTTGATTCTTGATATGCCATCCATCTCTCATTGTTGTCCCGGATTCCTAGGAGTGGTGATACCATAGAGAAGGGATCCCCAACCCCTGGTTAGAACTGGGCCACACAGCAGGAGGGTGAGCAGTGGATGAGCAGGAAGCTTCATTTGCCACTCACCGTCACTCGCATTACCACCATGAAAAAATTGTCTTCCACAAAACTGGTCCCTGATGCCAGAAAGTTTGGGGACCGCTGCCATAGATAATATGAATCTTAAGGGTCTTTGTTAGGTCATTAAGCCAAGAAATCACTTTGGCCTACCTTCTGTTAATGTATTTTAAGTGAACTACAGCACCTCCCTCCCTTAACGCACAAACAAAAGAAAGTAGAGAAATTAGAGAATGCCATTTTTTGTATTTTAGTTTTTTTTAATGAAAAGCATACACTGTGCATTTGAAGGATAAAATAATTCACACAAATTCATGTTATAACAAAACTTTTGGGGAGTACATCATTACTGTAAAATATAAGATATGCTTATGTTAAATTGTTGTTGGGTGTACATTTTTACCTTTTTTTTTTTAAAGTGGTCATCTTATAANCACTGTGCATTTGAAGGATAAAATAATTCACACAAATTCATGTTATAACAAAACTTTTGGGGAGTACATCATTACTGTAAAATATAAGATATGCTTATGTTAAATTGTTGTTGGGTGTACATTTTTACCTTTTTTTTTTTTAAGTGGTCTTCTTATAACTATCTGTCTTTCAAAGTGAAAAAATATTGCTAAGGGTTTTTTCCCACCAATAGGCTGTGTGCTTTTCTGGATACAGTTTTAAGGTAGATGTCAGCAGACCTCTGAGAAACAAGTGATATGTGTTTTATCCACAAATTTAAAAATAGATGTACTATTATTAATTTTATTTATTTTTATTGTTTTAGCTTTTACTCTGAGATCCTTAGAGCCACGGCCATCAGCAGTCCATCAGCAGTCCATAAAATCCCTTCCTTGAAAACCTTTATTACCATCTGCCAGAAAAAGTGCCATAATAAGAATTTAAATCTATGATGTTTACAGTATGATTGGCTCTCCCAGATACGTTGCTGTTGTGCACTGAACAACCTGCACAGCTAAGGTGGTCCTGTTTAGGAGACATTTCCTTTATCCTTTAAGATTCTCCTTTATGTAAAATGGGGGTATTACTACTACATGATAACAGATTGAAATATCCCTGTTTAGGAAATGCTATATTCAGTTAATCATATTTGTTAGCCAAATTGTGTTTAAAATTAGGATTAGCCAGTACAGTTTTGAGATTAAATTTATGGCTGCTCTTGTTGAACCATTTTTTTGAGAGTACAGTGTGCTCAGTGTTGAGAACACAGCTTTTTCAATAATATTTAATGTTAATCTTGGATTTACTTGCAATTTTCTTTTGAAAGCAGTGTTCTCAACCTTAATGCTTTTTTAATATAAATCTATTTATTTTAATTGAAGGCTAATAACTTTACAATATTGTATTGGTTTTGCAATACATCAACATGAATCCGCCACAGGTATACACGTGTTCCCCATCTTGAACCCCCATCCCACCTCCCTCCCCATACCATCCCTCTGGGTCATCCCAGTGCACCAGCCCTGAGCATCCTGTATCCTGCATCGAACCTGGACTGGCGATTCATTTCACATATGATATTATACATGTTTCAATGCCATTCTCCCAAATCATCCCACACTTGCCTTTTCCCACAGAGTCCATAAGACTGTTCTATACATCTGTGTCTCTTTTGCTGTCTCTCATACAGGGTCAACCTTAATGATTTTAATAGCGATTCTTTTTTCTTTTTTTAACCCAGGCCCTCCATGGTTTAAAGTAGATTGGATTGAGGTTTTTAATATCTAATTTTGAACTCATGACATTTTGAAGAGTTGTCTCTCTATTGCATTGATTTGTTAATTTTGTGAATTTAATATACTTGTTTAGCTAGAATTGAATGGTCATAGCTGTGTTGCTTCCCTGGTGGCTCAGTGGTAAAGAACCTTCCTGCCAATGCAAAACATGCAGGTTCGATCCCTGGGTTGGGAAGATCCCCTGGAGTAGGAAATGGCAACCCACTGCATTATATCTTGTCTGGAGAATCCCATGGACAGAGGAGACTTGTGGGCTATAGTGCATGGGTTCACAAGGAGTTGGACACAACTGAGTGACTAAACAACAACAGCAACAGTGCATAGCCGTACATTTATTTGGGTCCTGTACACTTAATAGGGTACGCTTTAAAATGTAAGACAGAAAATAAATTTAAAAACTGAAGATGAATAATACATAGTCCAAGTTTAGGAGGAACTACTCCATGTTGGACATTGTGTTAAATGCCTTCAGTTAATTACTTGTTGATTCCTCCAACCCTTATAGTAATAAAGTACAATAATATAATAATGAATGCTTTATTTTGCTCCTTCTGTGGGCCAAACTCTGTTCTTAGCTCTTTGTTTATATTAATTCATTTATTTTTCATAACAACATGATCTGATGAAGTGTAGGTACTGTTATTCTTGTTTTCTAAGAACAGAGGTGAAGGAACGTAAGTCACATAGCTAATCTAAGAGCTGGGAGTCAATTCCTGGCAGCCTTAGGGGCTGCATGCTTAACCATTATAGTGCTTCTGATTGTAGGAAGATATGAAATAGACACTGTTCTCATTTTAGAGATGGAAAATTGAAGCATAGATATTAAGTGACATACCCAAGGTTATATAAATACAGTGAGAACTAAGTTTCAAATTCTGTTTTCAAAAAGGGGAGATTACTTCTGTCTAAAAGCAAGAGAATTCCAGAAAAACTTATATTTCTGCTATGTTAAAGCCTTTGACTGTGTGGATCACAACAATTCTTAAAGACAGTTCTTAAAAGAGATGTAATTACCAGACCACCTTACCTGCCTCCTGAGAAGTCTATATGCAGGTCAAAAAGCAACAGTTAGAACCAGACATGGAGTAACGGACTGGTTCCAAATCAGGAAAGGAGTATGTCAAAGCTGTATGCTGTCACCCTGCTTATTTAACTTATATGCAGAGTACATCATGCGAAATGCTGGGCTGGATGAAGCACAAGCTGGGATCAAGATTGCTGGGAGAAATATCAATAACCTCAGATACACAGATGACCCACCCTTATGGCAGAAAGCAAAGAACTAAAGGGCCTGTTAATGAANGAGGAGAAGGGGACGACAGAGGATGAGATGGTTGGATGGCATCACTGACTCAATGGACATGCGTTTGAGCAAGCTCCGGGAGTTGGTGATTGACAGGGAAGTCTGGTGTGCTACAGTCCATGGGGTCACAAAGAGACGGACACTACTGAGCCACTGAACTGAACTAATTTCTGTCTAGGAGGATCAGGCAAGCTTAATTTGAAGACAGTTTGATCTGGATTGTGAATGAATTACTGTCAGCATGAATGTGGGAAACCAGTGCCTATTGGGAAACACTGAGTGGTCAGGTTTAGCAAAGTATTCAGTTATTTAATGGCAGAAATAAAGCTGGAAAGGTAGCTGGGGCTAGATCCTGGAGGATCTTGTAGGGCTAAGGAAAAAAAACTTTTCTTTAGATTGTAGGGGGACACCATAAGTCATTTACTAGTTTCTTTTGATGTTATTTCCAGCCAGTATTATTGAAAATATGCTACTATGCTTGTGCCTTTAAAAAGAGAAAATAGGAATGAAAAGCTTTGGCTTCTAGCATTAACACTTAAAAAATAATGTCTGTCAATTCAAGTAAAAAATTTAGGCTGCCTAGTTTTCACTTAATTTCCTACTGTACCCCCAAGCTCCTTGAGGCTAGGAATTAGGTGGTAGTTAATTTGGTAGTTTGGTAAATAGAACTCAGAATAATGTCTTATTGAAATCTGGGGAGGGTCAAAAGATGGGATCTCTAAGTTAAAATTCAAGTAGTAGCAGTCTACTTCTTGACATCAGGTTATTTCTAAAGATGGTTGATGAAAACAGCTTAACATACGAAATAATTTAAAACTGTAAATCACTCAAGATGCCTTTAAAAACTTCAGCTTACATGGGAATGTACATTTTAAAGGTATATTTGGTATTCTCCCTGAATTCAGTGAGAACTTAGGGCATCTTTACTGAGGGAGTCTGGTTCGTCATAACTGTTGAAAGTCTATAAAAATAATTTAAGTTCATTTACTATGCTTTTTACCACCTGTATTTCATTGTTGGTTCAGAAGGCAAAATATGATTTTGGGGCATTAGTTAACATAAAGAAAACTATATAATTTTAAATACTGTGAACCAAAAGGAAATTTTATGCTTTGTCTTTCTAGATTACAGAAGGCATTATTTTCTTATAAATTTTTCTTTCTAAATGTGAAAAAATAGAATATTTTGTTGATGTTTCTTTTATCCTTATAGTCTTCCTTTATCTCAGTTTTTCTGCCACATCACTTTAAATATTTTTGCAGTATTTCTTGTAAGTCTGATTTTCAGGGTCTTTGACTGAATAAATTCCGAATTTCATGTTATTTCCAGCAGTATTTCTTAAACTTGGCAGGTTGAGTGTCTTAGCTAAAAATAGTTTCCTGTTGGTATATTAGACAAAAGAACTTAACTATTCTTTCCTCCTATCCTACTGTAAGTTAGATAAAGCTTATGCTACCAGCCTACTTTTTCTAAGCCATTTTATTAACAAATATATTCCAAATATTTCCTTTTTTTGTATTCTTTGAGAAAGTGACTAACTTAATGATTTATTTACTATGAGTGGTATAGGAAAAAGTGTTTTCTTAGTAAAACCACATGTTCTTACATTGGGCCTTTTTTTTCTTTCCTCACAGGAAGTGCTTTAGTTTTTAAAAAACTAAAAAGAAAAGGAAAAATGAAGGCCTATGCCTTGATATGTTCCTTAAGTTTTAACTAATTTGCAATCTAATATTAAGAAAGCTGATAAAATATTTTGTCTTAGCCATATGGATGATTATTGTGCATTGTAAAATAGGTAAAATTATTAGAAGACAATAGTCTTCCCCTCCAGATACCTCTCTCCACCACCCCCACCACCCCATTGGCAAGCTTCACAAAATATTCCACTGGTGAAGAAAAAGTGGTGTTTTATCACTTTCTGATATTTTCATATTTTCATTTTCCCAGCACTAGAAAGTTTAGGCTTTGGCTCTTATATCAGTGAAGTAAAAGAAGTCTTACAAGAATGCAAGACAGTAGCATTAAAAAGAAGAAAGGCCAGTTCTCGTTTGGAAAATCTTGGCATTCCCGAAGAAGAATTATTGAGACAGCAACAGGAATTATTTGCAAAAGTAAGTAACACATATTAAATTATTTCATGTGAATCTGACCCTTCTTTGTACACCAAAATCATACTGTTTTCTAAAATAATTTCCCAAGTCAACATGCGTGTCCAAAGAATTTTGTTTTTGTGTCTGATTGTTTGATCATAGAGTCTGATGTTAGATCTGGCCAGTTTGACTCTATTTGGCAGGCTGTTTACTTTACATAAAAGTAAATATTTACAGTAACCTGTTTTCTGAGGAGGACAACTCCAAATGACTACTGAGACTTTACTTTGATATTTTTTTCAGGCAGAATGACCATTTAAAAGCATGAAAAGTATACCTAAACATTGTAAGATTTAAACTGATGAACTGGTGAGAAAATATTTTATCAAATTTTTAGACGAATGGCATATAAAAAAATCTGACTAATGTTTACTTTTTAGTTAATTTAGGTCTGTGCTACACCTTTAAAACGCTCTGATCTTTAAAACTTTGAAGGGCCAGTGGAACAGAGAAAGGCAGAAGACTTTTCTCCTTTTTTGCTTGTTCTAATGTCCAGTCTGTGGAGGATTAGCAACAAGAACTATTTGTTATTTCCCTCTATTTTTTAAAAAAGGAGACCCCCGGGAGCTGGAATTGAGTGGAGTTTGTGACTAGCCTCTCAGAATTTCTCCAGTGTTACTGCTCTGCCATCTTCTTGGCCTGCCTTAGCCCATTGTCTGAATCCTGGGTACCTTCTTAATTCCCTTCTGGGTCCCTTGGTGACAGTAGAAACAAGCTCTGTAATGTATTTTGGATCATCCCTCTGTGGAAGATCATATTTTCAAAGATGAACACTGTAGTATCTCTTACCCTTTGTCTCCATGACTCACTGTGCCTTCGTATTATAGCAGCGGCAACAAAGGCTGGCAGCCTTCATTATCTGATAAAAATACCTAGGGATGAGGATTAGGAGATGAAGAAGCCCATGTAGCATGCAACACAGCTTCCACGTGGAGTGAATAACACAACCACCAATATGCACATATACCCCATGATTATGCAAAGAAAAAGCTTTCCATCAGTCCTTTCCACTCAGGCATGGGATGCACTGGGCCTGGTCCAGAATACCCACATGCAAGAGCAAGAAGAAGAAATTGAGAGGGAAAAATTGGCCTTCCTTCCTTCTCTGCCAAGTTCCTTGAAGCTGGGGAGAAAGTAGTTACAGTGTACAACGATTCTTTTCTTTTCTTAAAAAAAATTATTTATTTATTTGTGTTTGGCTGTGCTGGGTCTTCATTGGTATGTGAACTTTTCTGTAGTTACAGTTAGCAGGGGCTACTCTGTATTTGCAGTGCGGGAGCTTTTTCTTGCGGTGGATTCTCTTGTCATGGAGCTCGAGCTCCAGGGCGCACGGGCTTCAGTAGTTGCAGCTCCTGGGCTCTACAGCACAGGCTCAGTAGTTGTGATACACAGGCTTAACTGTTCCATGGCATGTGGGATCTTTCTGGGTCAAGAATCGAACCCGTGTCTCCTGCACTGGCAGGTGAATTAGCACTGAGCCACGAGGGAAACCCTACAGTGATCCTTGAATGACTGAATATTCACTCCATGTAAGGCTGAGAGCTTAATAACCTGGTTGTTAAGAATGCAGATCACTGACCAAGGCTAAATTTATCATCAGGGACTGAGATATCTTAATGATATTTTCACTTGCTCTTCTCTGTACCTCCTTCCTACTTACCCTACAAAGGCAGGAGCAAGGAATTACAAACTTTAAGATTTACAAGAACAGCTTAAAAAATAGCCCATTCCATTTCTGGGTACTACTGAAATGCTCAGATTGCTCAAGCAGAGTGTCTGTAAGTACATACTTTTTCGAAATAAAGCATTGAACTCACTTTCCAGTGGGAAGATCTTGAAAGTTAGACCTAAATCATTGGGTCAGAGGTGATTCTGTGGTAAAGAGGATGTAAAATACAGTGTTTCAGTTCCATAGAGATACTTATTTGATCATAGGAGTAGTGATTTGTGCTCCTTTATCATAGTCTGTCCCTGCCCTTAGTTTGTAAGCTCCCTGACAGCTGAACCTATTATTAATTGTATCTCTAGAAAATCCCATGGATGAAGGAGCCTGGAAGGCTGCAGTCCATGGAGTCGCTGAGGGTCGGACACGACTGAGCGACTTCACTTCCATTTTTCACTTTCATGCATTGGAGAAGGAAATGGCAACCCACTCCAGTGTTCTTGCCTAGAGACAGGGATGGGGGAGCCTGGTGGGCTGCCATCTATGGGGTCGCACAGAGTCGGACATGACTGAAGTGACTTAGCAGCAGCAGCAGCAGCACCCATCTAACATGGTAACCAGCACAGGGGGAGTATTAAATAAATATTTATTGAATAAATGACTGAGTTTAAATTGATGAGTCAGAGAAGCACGGAACTCTAGGGGTGGAACAGAGTTTTGAAATCATTTACTTCAACCTTGATCTTCCAAATTATGATTCTGAAGTTTGAGGAGGTTCAAGAATCTATTCACCATTATGAAAAAAAAAAAGGCGAGGAGGAGTGAGGCTGTTCTGGCTTCTCATTTGAAAATGGAAGACAGATTAGAAGAGGTGAAAATTGCTACAAGTTACTATAATTACCATTAGAACTAGGAAATATCATTTTAGATCTTTTCCAGATTAGCTCCATAACTGATCTCTTTATAGTCATTAACAACCAGTTTGGTTTAAGTATTTAAATTTTAAGTTATCAAGCACTAGACACCAGATACCATTTAAACTGGTAAGGAAGATAAAGCTTACCAATGTTTATTGAGTTCTAACCATGTGTTAATCATGTGCCAAGTGATTTACCAGTATTATTTAATCCTCACAACAACATAGAAAATAGGTGCTTGAGTAAAAAAGCCTTTGAGGCAGGCACGACCACAGGCAAACAGTGTTGTAATCCATATGAATAGGAGATACCAATGGAGGATTGAAAGTTTTTTAAAAAAGCTAGTGGCTGTTATTTATTGAGTCTCTACTATGGGAGATCACCTACAGGGTGCCAAAGTAAATATTTGATAAAGGGAAAGATGCTCTGCTAAATACTTTATATACTTTGCAGAGTTTTTAATGAACAAAACAAATTTTACTGTACCCGTTTACACTTTAAGAAACAGACTCAGAGATGGAGAGACTTGCATAAGATCATTTGTTCTACAGATATTTATTAAAGTCTTCACTATTTACCAGATATAGTGCTAGTTGCTAATCTTATAATAGTGTAAAAAAAAACAGGGTTATGTCATTATGAAGCTTACTTTACTCTGAAGGATTGACTTAGACAAATGAAATGGGTAAATATCTTCTGACTTCAAAACCTGTGCTCTTTCTACAATACTCTAGACACCATTTTGTTTACTTAAATTTTATTTTGGAACTTTTAAGTGGAATGAATGTACTTTATCATTTCTGTGACAAAAAGTTGAATGAAGGAAAATAATCTACTGGCTGCAAATTCTGTCTTCACTTTTCTACCCTTGTCATCTGTTTTTTTTTTTTTCCCCCTTATCTCCTTTCTGTCTAAAATACCCTAGTATTTCTTTGCTCTTGTGAGAAAAATCAGGAGAGGTAAAATTATTGTAGCTGCTTAGTACTTTCCCTAGAGCACATAGTATCAATACTTTAGTCTTAAATATGAATGGAACTGATAAATTATTATACCATCTTTTTCTTAACTTTCATTTCACATAATCATTTAGACTTTATTTTACATACTAACAAAAAGCAGCCTCTTTTGAAGCTGTCTTTCAGTGCTAGCAGCAAATATTTGAAAAGGAGGTACCACTAATATGTTGAGGTTAAAGTTAACTGTAAATTGTAAATGAATCATATTAGTATGTGGGAGTCTTAAAATATAATGAAAATTTCCAGAAGAAGTGAGTTAGCAAGTAATGCCTATTTACTTCTCTTTCACTCTTCCATTTTAGAAGGAAAACACTTTGGATGGATTGGGTAAGAAGCAAAATGGAAGGAAATAAATTAGAATAAATACCACTGAAATTTTTAATTTATGGACATGAATACAAATAATATTTATCAATTAGTATTGATTTTAAATGTATCAGAGTGCTTTTTGTTCAGTGAGGAAAGTATGGGTACTGATATGGGGCAGTGATACCTAAAAAAGTCAGTTAAATTTTAAGTATAACCAATACATGTCTTTGCAGATCACTGAACAAACTACAATATAATGAACAAACTGAGATAAAGCAGCTTTGCAATAAAACCTGTGTAAAGACTTGAGATTATTTGAAATTTTTTTGTGCCACAAAATTATACCTATTTATAGTTGATTAGTCCACAGAGTAGGTATTCTTAAGTTGATTAAATTGATATATTTGGTTTGCCCTACAATTTTCAAGTATTTTCTGTGAAGTATTCTTAGTCTGTTTTGAACTCTGGGTATTCCTGCCATAGTAGTAAATATGCCTGTGTATTATGGAAATATTTTCCATATTTCTTTATTAAAATAGGTAGAAGTAGTTACTAGAATACCTGGTCTTTAATTTCCTAAACAAACACAAAAAACATTTTTGTCCCAGAGGGGAGGTATAATATAGATACTTTAAAATCTGTTATATGAGGTTGACTACTCATGAGGAAGGTATAAAGAGATCCCCAAGTACAGATTTTAATGTAGAAGTGTGCCAGTTACTAAGCAATTGTTTCAGTGCTAGCTTTGAGAATGGGCCCAGTAGTCTGCAAACCGTGTTTCTGCTTTTCTAGCTGACTTCCCTAGACTCTGCTGCTAGTGGGGGCCTCTGAAGGGAGATTACGTGGCTGGGTGGAAGAAGGCACTTGTTCCTTTCTTTTACTTCCATTTGGCTTCAGGTTCCTTTGAGCAACGCAGCAATGCTTCACCCTGGCTGCATCAGTTTTTTCCTGTAGCAGCAACTGAATCTGGTTTGCAGTTTCTCTAATACTTACAGAACCAACTCGAACATGCATCCCCTTCCCCAGGTATGTGGGTCTCAAACCTTGGAGTCCTTTTCTAAACTTAAGAGATGGTAGTACCAGCCAAATAGACTCCTTCTTCAGAAGTCTGAGTTTCAGTTCTTTGGTTTGTTCCTCAAACCTTCTAAGTTTTAAAAATTTCAGCCTCTTCCCTTGTTTCAATTTTAAGGTTGATGGTTGCTTCCTGTAGTTGCCATGCACAAATCTTAGTGTTTGTTTCTTGCCTCTTCAGTTACCTAGTTATCACCTTTACACTTGGTTAATGATCTTTTATATTTATATTCTTTCTGTTTCCCTAACTAGTATGACTTAGTCTATCTCCTTATTAGACCCCAAATAATACTGGAAGGAATCAGAAACAAACCTACTGGCGAAAATAGTATTTCAGAAGTACTTAAAGAAAGAGAGGGATTACAGTAGGTGAAAATCAGATTTCAAAAAGATGGACTATCAGCATGAGTAAAGGTAGCAAAAATGGGAGAATATGAAGTATAATTGGAAAACATTTTATGTTCTAGGTGGTTGTTTGTTTTTAGCACAAGGGGAATGCTTTGAAAGAAGATTAGAGAAAATATAGTGGAGCAGACCGTAATTTGGAGGGTCTAAATTCTAGGCTGAGAAATTTGGACTTAATTGGTAACAATTAAATGATTTTTTAATGTATTATAATTACCCCCAGGGAATGTTTGGGTAATAAATTCATAACATTATTAAGAAAAGTTAGAAACATACATGGTTAAAAAATCTTAAGGTTATGCTGAGCATTATTGTTTTCCCACAAAATATTCATTTATTCAGAAATCCTTGGGGCCTGTATGTTGGGAAAGCAGCAGTGAATATGGAAACATTTTCTATTCTCAGGTCTAGAGGAGAAAAAAGATAATATACTCAGGTAACTAGAGAACAAAATAGATAGGTATGGGAATGCATAGAGAATTATAGACTATGAAATAGGGTGGAGAATGTGACCTAGAAAGATCAAGAAAACTGATGTGTGTTTTAAATACTGGCAAACAATTGGAATCAGGCTAAAAGATTAATTCTGAAAAAAGGCAGAAATGGAGAAACAACGTTGTTTTGGTAAACTCTTAATGGGAAATTACGTGATTTTTTTTTCAAGAACAGATTCATTTTTCCCTTCTTGGTATGGTTATTCTGCTAATAGATGAAATTAAATTGGGAAGGAACCATGTAATGCATGTGGATGTACCTTGGTTTCTCAGATCCAGTGGTGGTTTTTATAGAAGTTATTTCAAACGAATGTATTTTAACTATCCTGCTTAAATTCAGTACTAGATAAGTATTTTCACTAGTTTGTATGTAGGAAGGGTATGTTCTGTGTGTGTGTGTGCATGCACGCGCACGCATACATATGTGTGCATTTATAAAGAGGGGAAAGGGAAAGAGGAAGAAACAAATGTATCTATAGGGTAGGGAACAATGATAGAAACTTAAAAGAAATATCAAGATAGCTATTGCATTCATGTTCAGTACTTTTCTGTAACAGAGGTACTGTACTAGTGAAATTCTAAACCACAGATACAATTTTTAGATTGCAAGTATTTACGTCAAAATTATAAGTTGAGAGAGCAGAAGAGTCAGGTGAAACAAAAGAGAGACAAAGACAGGGAAAAGAAAACCAAAGAGAGAATGTTGTGATTTTTCTGTGAACTTTTTTAGGTTCTTCAGTTGAACCATTATGTGACATAAAAGGAAACTTTTATAGAAAACTTTTATGGAAACTTTTGGAAACTTTCCTTAAGAGAATTGAGAAGAAGCAGTCTCTCATTATTTTTTTTTACAGAGTTCATGTTGTCCTGATGTACAACAACTACAGTGGTTGGAAAATACCCAATTTAATAATGACTAAGTTTATGGTTGGCTTAATATACAAAGTGTGCATGTTACAGGTTAAAAAAAAATTTTTTTTTTATGTTTTCTATGTTTAGGCTAGACAGCAACAAGCTGAATTGGCCCAACAGGAATGGCTTCAAATGCAGCAAGCTGCCCAACAAGCACAGCTTGCTGCTGCATCAGCAAGTGCATCCAACCAGGCAGGATCTTCTCAGGATGAAGAAGATGATGATGATATCTGAAATTCACCAGCTGAGTTTCTATTTCCTTTAAAATGTTTTTCCCTGCACAAGAAAACAGTGAAAAAAAATGCTTATCTGTAATTTTGCATCTTGGTGGACTTGCCATTGGTATTCTAGGGATATCTGCTGTTAAGTTTCATCTGTTGTGTGCTATTCATGTAAAATCTGTCTCTTTGAACTGTTGAAAATTTAAGGTTCAGTATAATATCAATTTTGAATTTTTAATGGTGTTTATGAAATTTTAGATAGCAGTGAGTCTTTTTGATCAATAAACAGTGTTACTGAAAACTTCAAGTTTATAAAAATACAGTGAAATTTATACAGAAGCTCTAAATCTTCATTTGCATTTCCTCTGCCCTTTTAACTAAACTAAAAATTGGGAATTTTAAATTACTGGGGGGAGGTGCTGTGTGATATAGTAGACATTAGATCAGGTTGGTGAAAAAACAAAGCTCAGTTTTGCAGTATCTAGATTTTGTCTTTTAAAATGAGTATATGTATACAGGCAATAAACACACATGCTCAAATAAATATACTTGTTTAAAAAAGATCTCAAAACAAGGCATTCAAAAACTAGAAAGGAGTATGTTCAATAGTAGTTGTAAAATTTGGTAGGTTATTTTTTCAATTTTGTTTTTATTTTATGTAGAGCTAAAAACTCATTTTATTATAGCATAATTCATCTTCAGCTACACCATTACATTTCAGAGACTGCCCAGTTTTGAGGACTGTCATGATTCTTAGTATTTCACTCCAGTAATCATTAATAGTATTACTTGCTTAGTCCATCTTGTGAAACAATTGCTTAGGTTGCATTGGTTGGTTCACGAATATTAATAAGACCTTTCCTAAGGGAAGGAAATCACAGTTAATGAGCATGCTTGTTATAAGAGGGGATTCTTTTTGTAATTTAACTTGTAGTTATAGTTTCCTTGTTGTTTGTTTTTAGCATTACTTTTACAGTTTCTTGACTAGATGGCCTAGAATGTCCAATACTTCCTTTGAAATGGCATCATTATCTCCATCATAATTGAGTGATAGCTTTAAAAAATGTTTTGTTTAAGAAAATGTGTCATAATTGATTAGCCCTATATGAAAAATAAATAATTTTAACCTGCTTATTAAAAGGGAAAAGCTTTAATTTGGTTCTAATAAGTAAAGTATGATAGTGATTTTTATAGGAATCCAGTGTTTTGAAGAACTGGGCTATTGTGTTTATATTTTGAAAACAAAATGGAAAAGCCACTTGAAATAGTATGAAGTAATCTAAATTACTATGTCAGTTGCCAAATCATTTAAATTTGTGTATTCACCAGGTCTAAAGATAGATTGTGGCTGCTAGAATTCCAGTTTTAATTGAAGAGCTAAATAAGTCAAATGTACAAGTATTAGATTTCTTAATGATCATATTTTGCAGTTTTAGAAAAAGTGAAATACTGTTATACATTTATTAAATACACTTCTTCCATGCCACAAATAGGGTTAATCCTGCTGAATGTTTTGAGTTAAAGTTGATACTGTACCCATGAGTGCATTTGAACAAGATAGAAGGGATTGTTTTTTTAAAAGTTTAAGTACCAAAGGTAGTCTAGTCTAAGAAATAATAAGTTAATAAGTGTTGGCTTTTCTAATTTGTACTGTAACATCCTTATACTTTCTATTTTAAGTATATCTGTTTCTTAGGAAAAAACATAGATATTTTCCATACCTTTTTTTTGATGCAGAGTTCAGGTTAATTAATATTTACTGCATCTGATAATGTATTATATGTTCAAATCCTAGTGACTTTCATTTTGACATTCTTGTGATTTTCATATGCTGTATTCTTCAAGCAATAAAATCTGATGTGTTTTATAAATTGTTTTTATATTTAATGATCTGTACAGATAAATGGCATGAGATTTCTGTTATTACCATTTTTACTAGTTTCAAGAATCTTAGGCCCCCCAAAACAATTTTGATCTTTTGGTATATACTACTTGACTTTCTCCTTTGTTTACTGGTTTTTCAGAAAATATGGTTTTACTTGTATTTTTGTAATTTACAGTCTTAGGATGCAGGCGTTACAAAGCTAATTCAGCAGTGTTTTAGTTTATTTTTTACCAGTTAACTATTATATTCTGTCTTTTGTTGAGATTTTAAAAATCTTTTGGAGAGAGAAACAAAATTTTTAGTATTCTTGAGAAATAAAGTTATTGTTTGGTAAGTATTTTTCCCACTTCCTTGAATATGTCTGTCTTTTTCAGCAGGCTGTCAGATTGATAAGTGTTGAAAAGGCATCAGTTTTTAAAATTACATATACCATACATGTAGAAGAGTACATAAATAAGGGTTTTCACAAATTAAATATATTCATTTTGCCACCTTCAGATTAAGAAACAGTGTTGTGAACATCCCAGAAGCTCTCCTCTTGCCCCTATCTCCACACCTTCTTCTTCCTCCCTAGAAGTAACTACTATTCTGACTTCTAAAATCAGTTTGCCTGTCTTTTATTTTATGTAAATGCAGTTATACATAATATACTCTTTTTTTTGCTCACTGTTTTATTTTTGAGTGTTTTGATTTCCTCATGCCATTGTAACAAAATACCACAAACTTAAGGGATTTAAAACAACACAAATGTACCCTCTTGCAGTCCTGAAGATCAGAAGTCCAAAATCAGTTTTATTAGGTCAAAGGCAAGATTGGTTCCTAAATCTGGAAATTGTAAGTGGAGAATCCATTTCCTTACCTTTTTGCAGTTTCCAGTGTCTGCCTATAATCCTTGGCTTGTGCCTTCTTCCCCTGTTCAAAGCTTCTGCTTTTATCATCACATCATCTTTATTCTGTAGTCAAATGTACCTCTGCATCTACACTTAGGGCCCACCCGGATAATCCAGGACAATCCCCCATCTCAAGATCATTAATTTAATCACATCCACAAGATCACTTTTGCCATGTTAGGTAACATTTACAGGTTTCAGGGCTTCGATCCTAGATATTTTAGGAGGTAGGTACTTAACCTGCCCAAGTGAGGTTCATTCATACTGTTGCATGTGTTTGTAGTTCATTCATTCTTATTGCTGAATAGTATTTCATTAGTTTATTTTTATTATATGCAGAATTTATCCGTTCTGTCATTAAAGGGTATTTGCATAGTTTGTAGTTCTGGACTAGTATGAATAATTCTGTGGAGAACATTCTTATACCTATCATTTCGTGAGTATATACATGCGTCTGTGTTGAATCTATACCTGAAAGTGGAATTGTTGGGTTAAAGGGTGTGTTTATATTTGTTATTTAGTATGTACTGTCTGTTTCCCAAAGTGTTTGTAAAAAGGCACCATTTTAATGTGTACTATGATAATGAATTACTATAATGGTCTAGTGACCTATAATGTTCAGTAGTTTCTTGAAATTTCTAAATTATACCAAATGAGTTATACTACTTGCTATAGCGGGTCTGATATTTAGTATGATACAAGAGGAAAATAAAAGCAAAAGTATTTGAGTATCTTGTTATTGACACAGTAGTATTACACATTCATTAGATTATTACTCCTCAGAAGAAATATAAGTTTTAGGTAATTATAAACATTATGTTGAGTTTAAAAGTAGTATCTTGTAGAAAGTCCATGATTTAAGTTTTTAATTGAATTAAAAAATGTTTTGTTATAACTTTATTTGGATTCATAGATATTTCCTCTTATCCAGTGGCCACTGGAAGAATTAGCCGGTCCACACGGGATAGGTACTGCCTTCCACTGGTTTCACTTGGATTTTTTTTCCCCTTCTTCTCTGTCTGTAACACCTTGTCCCTTCTTTTTTACAACCTTGTCCCATGGCATAGAGTATCATGGTAGGACTGCCTGGGGTAAGAAGAATAGTAGCGTAAATAGCCTCTCCTACCCTGACTTGTCATAAACATAACCACTGATCCTTGTCCTGTAAACTCAAAATAAAAGACTTACCCTTAGCATATATGCTGAAACTAGCTTTTTCCTATAAAAGATGTAAATGAAAAGAGAAAGTAGCGAATCAAAGGAGGTAACTTCCATTTTAATCAGTTTCTACCAGAAATCAAGCAACTTAGTAAAACCTTAGAATAAGATCTTAGAAGAGGATTCCCAACCCACCGCTATAGGCATTTTGGGCCAGTTAATTTCTTGTTGTGAGAGACTATCCTGTGTATCATGCGAAGGTTAGCACTATCCCTGGCCTATACCTACTGGATGCGAGTAGCAACCCCTGCCCCCCAGCCCTACTAAAACAACTTAGAAATGTCTCCAGACATTGCCAAAGGTCTCCTCGGAGGCAAAATCACCCCTGTTGAGAAGCATCACCTTAGAACATCCAGGTTTTTACTTTCAGGATAGAGTACCAGGGGAAAGACTGAAAGACTGAAACTGAATCTCTGTTGGAAGCAAAACATGCTGTCAGAAAAAGACCAAAAGAAACGGTGATATGGAGAGAATAGGCCCAGGATTAAAATGTATTTCTAAAAAAGTCAAATCTTAAAGGTGGCTCTTAACTTCACATTTGCAGATCCTTTCGCCCCCTAGAACCCTAAGTCCAGTTCTTTGAAATCTACCTCCTTGCTGCTTTAACTTCGAGATTGTAGCCACACCCAGTTTAAGATAGATCAGGTATACCATCTCATTACTATATATATCTTTTAACAATCATGATTTTATTGTAAACACCTAGAGTGCAGTTTGTGTATTTTTTGAATTTATTTATTTGGTTGCACCAGGTTTTAGTTGCAGCATCTGGGATCTAGTTCCCTGACCAGGGATCGAACCTGGGCCCCCTGCATTGGGAGGACAAAGTCTTAGCCACTGGACCATCAGGGTAGTCCCCAATCATGAATTTTTTTTTTAAGTGTTTTTATTGTGGTTAAATATACATAGAAAATTTATCATTTTAAGCATTTTTAAGTGTCCGGTTCATTGGCATTAAACACATTGTTATTGTTGTCTAACCATCACCACTGTCTCCAGAACTTTTTCATTATCCCACTAAGCTCCGTTCTTCTCCCCTCCAGCCCCTGATAAGTATTCTACTTTCTCTAGGTACTTCATAGAAGTGGAGTCATACAGTGCTTGTCCTTTTGTGCCTGGCTTATTTCACTTAGCATAATACTTTGAAAGTTCATCCATGTTGTAACATGTATCAAAACTTCATTCCTTATTAAGGCTGAATAATATTCCATTGTGTATATATGCCATATTTATCTGTTAATCTGTGAATGGGTTGCTTCCACCTTTTTGCTACTATGATTAATGCTGCTATGGACATGGTTACAAATACTTGTTTGGTCCCTAAAATGTTTGAGTGTACGGATCTGTATATTGAAAACTGAAAGAAGGAAGGCAGTGTAATATGAATGCACATATAAAGACAAGTTCAGTTCAGTTCAGTTGCACAGTCGTGTCCGACTCTTTGTGACCCCATGAAGTGCAGCACGCCAGGCCTCCCTGTCCGTCACCAACTCCTGGAGTCCACCCAAACCCATGTCCATTGAGTCAGCGATGCCATCCAGCAGTCTCATCCTCTGTCATCCCCTTTTCCTGCCCTCAATCTTTCCCAGCATCATGGTTCTTTTCAAACAAGTCAGCTCTTCTCATCAAGTGGCCAAAGTATTGGAGTTTTAGCTTCAACATCAGTCCTTTCAATGAACACCCAGGACTGATTATAACATGATAAATGTGACATGAAAAAATGGGACCAACATTTTTCTTCTAGATATTTACATATGTTACTTTGTTTTCTCATCGTCTCTGTGACAGTAGGTAGCGATAGTTCATAGTAGCAAGCTGGTAACACTGCTAAACCATTATATAGAGTAGACTTAAAAGATGCAATATTTTATTTTATTTATGAAACTTCATATCATATCTTAGAATGTGCATGCTGCCTGCTCAGTCACTTCAGCTGTGTCCATACTCTTTGCAACCCTATAGACTGCAGACCATCAGGCTCCTCTGTCCATGGGATTCTCCAGGCGAGAATACTGAATACTGGAGTGGGTTGCCATGGCTTCCGCCAGGGTATCTTCCCAACCCAGGGATTGAACCCGCATCTCCTGCATTGCAGGCAGATTCTTTACCCACTGAGCCACCTGGGAAGCCTGTGCATAATATAGTGAATGTGAAAATAGTTCATGGCTGTTTCCTTTCAATTTCATCTTATCTAGTTAAGTTTCTTGCTTGTTATATTTTTATATGAATAACATTTGTCATGGACAGGGAATTAGTAGTGAAGCTAGAAGATTGTCAAAAAAATTTTAGTGTGATTGAGAGTTTTTTATTGGGAATTGAGGGTGGAAGGAGATAATCGATTATACCTCATGATGGAGGAAAAATCTCTGCATGCTGTTCAAGCAGCTAAGGCTCCTGGCTGCTTGGGGAAAATGTGACAAAATCAAAATGTTTGGTTGTGAAATTATCAATTATCTTCCAGTAAGTTTGTTGCCTTTATTGTGCCTATAAAAAATACCATTCATATTTATGTCATTAATAAACTTCTAGTGGGGGTAGTAGTATATAGTAAAGATAAAAAGAGACAACTGGTAATTTTTTGAGAAGTATTTATTTGGTATATTACTAGAATATGTTTTATAAACCTAATAGGTTTATATATGGAGTTGAATCATGCATATACTTGTAGCCCTTATGAAATTTGATCTGTTTTTATTATAGACATTTTATAAGTAAGGAAACAAAGTTTAAAAGAAATTAAATAATACAATAACATCTAGCAAGTGAAGACATCAGAATTTGAACCCGAATCTAAGTAGTTCTGAGAATTATGCTTTTTCTGTTGAATCATTCTGCTTTCCCCCCAGAAGCATTCTGGGGACACTGGGGAAAATCTTTATACCTTTATTTGAAGGTCATTTTAAAAATTATAAGTCTGCCTGAGGATAGCAAACTTGTGTGCTATTGTGAGATAATTGTAGAGACCATTCTAAGGAAGCCAAGGTAATGTCTAGTAATATTTTTAGCATCCTTTTTCTGCACTGTTGTCCAAATGATTCACTTTGTGTTATGCAGAATATGAAACATTGTTACAGAAGCTATTTTAAGCTGATTTATGGTATAGGCTTATATAGAACTTTTCCTTTGGTCAGAATACTTGGAAGCCTGAATGAATATGTGACCTGGCACCAGGTTTCCACAATTCCATCTTAATCAAATACTGCAAAATTTTGAATTTTTTGGAGTAAGCTCTAAAAAACCAAGTCCAAATTAAAAATTTTAATTGCAAATCCCCTGTTCATATCCCAGTAACATTCTTGTGCATACTCAGTTGCTCAATGGTGTCCAACTCTGCAACCCCATGGACTTTATAGCCCGCCTGGCTCTTCTGTCCATGAGATTTCCCCGGCAAGAATACTGGAATGGGTTACCATTTCCTCCTCCAGGGGATCTTCCTGACTCAGGGATTGAACCTGAGTCTCCTGCATCTCTGGAGAAGGCATTGGCACCCCACTCCAGTACTCTTGCCTGGAAAATCCCATGGACGGAGGAGCAGCAGTCCATGGGATGGTTAAGAGTTGGACCCGTCTGAGCGACTTCACTTTCACTTTTCACTTTCATGCACTGGAGAAGGAATTGGCAACCCACTCCAGTGTTCTTGCCTGGAGAACCCCAGGGACGAGGGAGCCTGGTGGGCTGCTGTCTATGGGGTCGCACAGGGTGGGACATGATTGAGGTGACAGCAGCAGCAGCAGCTCTTGCATCTCCTGCATTGGCAGGCAGTTTCTTTACTATTGGGCCACCTGGGAAGCCATCAGTTCAGTTCAGTCGCTCAGTCGTGTCCAACTCTGCGACCCCATGAATCGCAGCACGCCAGGCGTCCCTGTCCATCACCAACTCCCGGAGTTCACTCAGACTTACGTCCATCGAGTCCATGATGCCATCCAGCCCATCTCATCCTCGGTCATCCCCTTCTCCTCCTGCCCCCAATCCCTCCCAGCATCAGAGTCTTTTCCAATGAGTCAACTCTTTGCATGAGGTGGCCAGAGTACTGGAGTTTCAGCTTGAGCATCATTCCTTCCAAAGAAATCCCAGGGCTGATCTCCTTCAGAATGGACTGGTTGGATCTCCTTGCAGTCCAAGGGACTCTCAAAAGTCTTCTCCAACACCACAGTTCAAAAGCAT
>SJYV01011337.1:3535993-3610926 GCA_006410875.1 Neotragus pygmaeus
TTTCTCATGATGTACTCTGCATATAAGTTAAATAAGCGTGGTGACAATATACAGCCTTGACATACTCCTTTTCCTGTTTGGAACCAGTCTGTTCCATGTCCAGTTCTAACTGTTGCTTCCTGACCTGCATACAGATTTCTCAAGAGGCAGATCAGGGGGTCTGGTATTCCCATGTCTTTCAGAATTTTCCACATTTTATTGTGATCCACACAGTCAAATTATACAAATAGGAAACAGTTATGCAATCAAAAATATCCAGGCATTGTCAGGAGTAATCTTAATTGTTCCTCTGATCAAAATCCTTCAGTTGCTTCCAAACAGATTTTGAGATCATGTCACTTTATTTCAGTATATATAGGCCCTTCATCTAGCTTCTACCCCTCACTAGCTTACCTGCCCTCCTTATACCCACACAACTCCTTGATTCTAGGTTCATTAAAATGTTTGTAGTTACACAAAGGTGTGGTGGTAATTTCCAGTCATCACTGCCTTTCTGCATGCTCTTTATGTAAAACACCATTATCCAGTCCTGCATTTTCTCTGTTTAATTGCTTCTCAGAAACTCAACTCCAGGCTTGGCTTTCAAGATGCTGCAATCTATTCTTCTCCCCCACTACCCCATGCACATATCTCTAATGTAGTATTTGTCTTGCTGTCCTGGAATTACAGATGTATTTATCTTTTTATTCCGTTCATTCATCCTCCTTGAGGATGTGGACTATGTCTTGATCTTGGACTTCCATTTCTATCACAGTACCCAATGTATAGCAGATGTTATAAAATATTGATTGAAGCAAGTGATGTAAATCAGTAGATAAAGTGGTTGGTGAGTTTTCTGAGTGATCTTCAGAAAACATTTAGGAATTGTAGCAGATGCTATTAGTTGCTACTGAACAGCCATCCCTTCTTTTTTTGTTGTTATCAAAACTCAAGTTTTTGTGTGGCATTGTACTGCAGGGTATGTATCTTGATAGCTGTAAGACAGTCATGGCATCCTCTTGTCCCCTGTGCCAGTGACCCATCTGGGTTGGACATGCTGGGACATAGGGGGAAGCCTTGGAAGTTTCAGGGAGAAGCTTTCTTCCCTTAAAGGAAACACATTTTTCCCCCCTCTTCTCTCTTCCTGCAGTGTTTACAGTTCTCTAAGGGATGTAAAGCCTGGAGCTGTCCTGTAACTATTAATGTAAGGTGGCAAAGTTATAAATAATATGCTGAGAATTGTGGAAGGGGAAAGATGGAGAGTCAAGGTCTTTGAAGAGATCATTGAGCCACGTCAATCCTAAATTGGTTGTTACAAGCAAGCTGCTTTTTGTATAGCATGATTTAAGTGCCTTTGTTGATTGAGCCACTATGTAGTTGAATGGTCGCCCTAATAAAAAGATATATCTATGTCATAACCCCCAGAATGTGTGCATGTGACCTTCCTTGGAAAAAAGGATCTTTGCGGACGTAATTAGTTAAGGAACTTAAGCTGAGATCATCTTGGATTATATGGGTAGGCCCTAAATCCCATGACAAGTATCCTGTAAAAGGTACTTACGCAGAGGAGAAGGGAAATGGACACTGTGAAGACAATGTGAATCAGATACAGGATTAGAATTCTGCAGTGACAATCCAAGGAACATCTGGAGCCACCTGAAGCTGGAAGAGGCAAGGAGGGGTTCTCTGTCACCTCCAGAGGGAGAACGGCCCTGCTGACACCTTGCTTTTGACATCCAGAACTATGAGAAAATTTCCATTATTTTAAGCCATGTAGTTTGTGGTAATTAGTTACAGCAATTTCAGGAAGTAATACAAACCATAAGTCAATTCTTCTGTTGGTTGCAGGCAAAAATATCTTACTATAAGGATTTTTAGAAAAATTTTCAAACTAAACATATGAAATATTTGATAATAATTGGTAATAATTCAGGAAGAGATCCTAGAGTCCCTGAAAATTCTTTCTGTAAGACTTAAAAACTAAGATTGATACAACATTCAGGTATCCTGGGGGTGGGGTAATAAGACACTGTCTGCACCTTTACATAAAACCTGGGGCATACCTATTGAAACCAACTAAAACAGGGCAATTGCTCTAGGATTCCATTCCAAAAAAATAACCAAGTGCCCAAGGATAGACATAGATAGATGTAGATACAGTTGTTGCAGTAAACGTCTGTATAACAAAAATTTAGCGACTGTACTAATTATTTATAGTAGATGTTCTCTTTTCTAATTTATATTAGTAGGAGACTGGATAAACAGTGATACTCTGTACCACAAAGTACTATGTGATCTTTTGTTTTCTAGCTTCATTCAGATATTATTGACATAATAACATATATAAACTTAAGGTGTACAACATGATGATTTGATCATGTATGTATTGTGAAATGATTATCACAGTAAGGTTAGTTAACACCTCTGTCCTCACATAATTACCCCTTGTGTGTGTGTGTGTGTGTGTGTGTGTGTGTGTGTGTGTGTGAAGATAACTTTTAAGATCTACTTTCTTCCAAGTGTATGATGCAGTATTGTTAATTATAATCACCATGCTATACATTATTAGACTCCAGAATTTACTTATCTTATGCTGGAAGATTATACCCTTTGACCAGCATCTATTTTCTCCCATCCCTAGCCCTGGGCAAACATCATTCTACATGCTATTTCTTTGAGTTCCCCTTTTTTAGGTTTCACATATAGGTGAGAACATACGACACCTGTGTTCCTCAGCCTGGTTTACTTCACTAGTGTAACTCCCTCAAAGTCCGTCCATATTACTGCAGAAGGCAAGATTTCTTTCTTTTTTATGGCTGAATAATATTCCTGTGTGTGTATCCTGCATTTTTGAATCCCTTTATCCATCAATGGACACTTAGCTTGTTTCCATGTTTAGTTCTATGTGATCTTTTAAAAGTGGAAAATCAGTGCGGAATTATCTATAATTTATTTTTGAGAGAAAAAGCAAGATGCAGAATAGAACGTGTACCATGACCTTCTATGTATAAAAACAAACCTAACATTTGTATATGCACAGGATGAAAAGTCAAGAAGGCCTAAAAATGTTAACATTTCTAGAAAGTGGGAGTGCAAAGGAAGACACTTGCCTTTCTACACTTTTGTATTTGCACTTTGCTTTTTTTAAAAAAACATTGCCTTTAAGTAAAACCATTGAGTATCAACACCTAGAACAGTGTGACTGATCTCCAACTTAGAAAGGACTCCAGGGAATAGCTATAGAACTAAAGCTTGGAGAAAAGTAATTAGAAGAACAATAAGGCAAGAAAAACAGCTTCACAATGAACAGCGTGAGGGCCTTCTTCAGCCAGGACAGATGTGAACCCAGTCTCAAAGTTATGAACATTATGATAGTAAATATCAAATTTACTAAAGACCAAAATACTGGAATAAAAGGAATGCTTTTTGAGGGAAAATACAATATGGATTCTGTTTGGGAAGTACTATTTCCAATTATATAAGGAAAAATTACCTTATTTAATTAATTTAGATCTGGTTGACAACAAATAGACTCAACCAAGATTTTAGCAAATTGACAGATGACAGGTCCTTCGATAGCAACCGAGAAAGAATGCCATATGCTGATGGTTGTAAGTAACTATGTGCTGGATACTTATTTATTTGGACATTTCATATGTTACTTATGTAGTCTTCATAATTCCCTGTAAAGTAGATGTTATCACCACTAAGAGGAAAGTGGTTAAGCTCATTAGGTAACTTGTCCCAGGTCATACTGGTAGGAAGTGGCACATCTGGAATTTAAGGCTATTTCTACCTGACTTCACTTTCCCAACAGCATCTTCAGGGAGTAATGGCCAATAGCAAAATTATGCCTTCCTTTAAGACCATTTTTGATAATGATATCCAAGGTCAAGCTCATTATGGGAATTTTTTGTTCCTGTTTTTAAATATAGTCAAAAGTGATTGGGATTTGAGATAGCTTCAGAAACACATATACTTAGAACAGAAAAAAATATATAAAAATTTAAATATCTGAAAAGAATGAAAAGAAAACCAACACCAGTAAAAATTTTAGAATGAAGATATGGAAATTAGCAGACCTTACATAATTAAAGTTGCAAAATTGAAATTATTAGGGCCCAAACAAAAGATGGATCACAACAAACTGGAAAATTCTTAAAAGAGATGGGAATATCAGACCACCTTACCTGCCTTCTGAGAAACCCTTATGTAGGGCAAGAAGCAACCGTTAGAACTGGACGTGAAACAACAGACTGGTTCAAAATTGGGAAAGAAGTACATCAAAGCTGTATATTGTCACCCTGCTTATTTAACTTATATGCAGAGTACATCATGCAAAATGCTGGGCTAGATGAAGCACACGCTGGAATCAAGATTGCTGGGAGAAATATCAATAACCTCAGATAATGCAGATGACACCAGCCTTATGGCAGAAAGCAAAGAGGAAAGAGGAACTAAAGAGCCTCTTGTTGAAGGTGAAAGAGGAGAGTGAAAAAACTGGCTTAAAACTCAACTTTCAAAAAACTAAGATCATGGCATCCAGTCCCATCACTTCATGGCAAATAGATGGGAAAACAGTGAAAACAGTGACAAGACTATTTTCTTGGGCTCCAAAATCACTGCAGATGGTAATTGCAGCCATGAAATTAAAAGACGCTTGCTCCTTGGAAGAAAAGCTATGACCCACCTAGACAGCATATTAAAAAGCAGAGACATCACTGAGCGACCAAACAACAACAAACAGGCATTGATTGTGTTTCCAAGCAATTAGACAATTAAAAATCTTTTAAAGATGTTATTTTTAGATTTTCCTATTTTAAAGTATCTTGCCTTTTTTTTCAGTTGAAGACAAGCTGTTTCCTGTTTATCTATTTTTATTATCTATTATTATTATCTATTTTTGTCTGTTTATTTCAGAAGAGGCTAGATTTTGCTTCAGTAGCATCCTCAAAATTAGTGGCTTAGAACAGTAGTGTACTCCTCACTCATGCTATTGTCCGTAGGCTCTGCTCCATGTTGTTCTCACTAAAAGATGCCGGTTGGCAGAGGCTTCACTCTCTGAAACATCACAGAGCTACAACCAGAGGAGGGAGAAGGTCAGACTATGCAACAGCTCTTATAAGGCTTCCTCCTGGAAGTGACACTCTTCGATTCTATTCAGTTTTATTGACCAAAACAAATTACATGGCCACTACTAGCTTCGAGGAGGCAAATGAGTGTAGTCCCACTGTGTGCCTAGAAGGAAGAAAATCAGAAATACTAGGGAATAGCAATATTTGCTTCCACTCTTCTGGTCATTAAATATTCATTTAATTTCCCTTCTTGCTTGCAAAATACATCTATCTCCTTCCCAGGGTAGACACACCAAACACATCATCTAGTCAGGACATCTAGTTCAAAACCCAGAATCTGAGAGTTACATGTAGTGATACATTAGGTACAGATGTGCCTCCTTTTGTGCTTAGATCAAACAATCAATACCTATTGTTGTTTGGTCACTCAGTGATGTCTCTGCTTTTTAATATGCTGTCTGGGTGGGTCATGGCTTTTCTTCCAAGAAGCAAGCATCTTTTAATTTCATGGCTGCAGTCACCATCTGCAGCCAGAAGACCCATGCCAGAAGACAAGTTATCTGTCCCTATGGATGAGATAGTCACAGCAAAGATTCCTGTTTGAAAGGAATAACAGAAGTAGAGGCTCATCTGTGGTAGTTGTGAAATCCTGTGGGCAGCTGTTTTGAGGACCCTTTATCACTCTGGGGAATGGGGAATGTTCCTTCATTAAGCCCTGGCTCTGCTCCTTGTAAGTAGCTCCTTTGTTCACTGTTCTCCACTACTCATGATTGTTTCTGTGACTGATTCTTCCTTTTCTGTTATCCTTTGTGGCTACTTCTGGAATAGGTTTTCGGGGGAAGTATGTCCTCCTTAGGGGCTGAGCAGCTTTCTTAGTCTGCCTTGTGCACATAGATGGAGTTCTAAAGGTGAAAAGACATTTAGGCTAGTGGTTATTTTGGAAGTACAACTCTCTCAGAGACATAACCAGGAGTGGGGGAAAGTCCAAACTAGTCATTTTCATCGCTCCATACTTCCTTCAAGATGTAATTCTCATTTGGTATGTAATTTGTTTTCTAGCCCCGGTTCATCCTCCTGTCTCTCCCTCTCCCTCTCTCCTTCCCATCCCCCTCTCTCTCACAGTGACTACATAGATTTACCAAACTTTGATGAAAGAGTTACTTTCCCTTAGTCTCTTTTCCCTAAGCCGTTGTGTCCAAACGACTTTTATTGGTTGGATCTTTGCTCTGGGACCTATTAGTCCACTCATTAAAAGTTTTTTAAAAATGGGTGAAAAAGCCATTCTTTTAATTTGATGCATTGCCTCCAGGTTGAGCTTTAGTCGTCCTTTATCATTCCAAACATTTCTCAATTGTATCTTGAACTATATGGGGTTGAGAAGTAGTTACCTGTTTCAACTCTACAAGTTACAAACTGGTCAGCTCTTTTCCCACTTCATCTCTTTTTTGTAATATCTTGCCAAATGCAGCCAACAGCGATGAACACACAACATTTTGTTTTCCAATCTTCCCCTTAGGCTATAGATTTATTACATGATCTGTCTTCAAAGTTAGCTGTAAACAACAGTTTTATGAAATGTTTCGCCACTGTAGATCATAGATTGCTCTCTCTCCATCCTCTGAAAATGGTTTCTTTCCTGCTTGCCATCTCTCTTAATTATTTTAGGTTCTTGTTATGGTAGCACCTCACTTTAGATAACAGTTTCTACCTTAAAAGATGATGTAGATTTTGCTGCAGTAACAACCTGAAATTCTCAGTGGCTCAAAACAATAAAAATTTATTTATCACTCATGCTACTTGTCTTCACAATGTGGAGCAGAGCTCTTCAACTACCCCAAGACAGGGAACCTCTCTACCAGTGTTCCCAAAAACAGAATGCTTACCCTGGGGGACACTCTAGACTCTAAGGGTTCACAAGAAGGATAATTCTTAAGGACTCAATATCTGGGTGCTCAATTAACCTGGTCACTTAAAAAAATTGATCTGCCTTATTTTTTAAATCAATTTTTAAATCTCAGTGGCTGAAATAGAACTTTCTGATTCATATAGAAGTCTAATAGCTGGTAGGGAGATAGGTGCTTAGTTAACTCAACATCTACCTGGTGGAAGAGAGAGGAAATAGAGCAGCTTGCAGATCATGCATTGGTAATTGTTCCAGACCAGACTGGGAAGCAACATAAATCACTTCCATTCACATTCTGTTGTCCAGATTTCAGTTTACATGGCCACGTCTAACTTCAAGAGGTGCTCTGTGCCTATGAAAGAGAAGAGGTAGGTAGGTTGGGTAAACAGCTAATCAGTCTTTGATATAATGGTGGATATCAAATTATTAAACTATTCAGTTTCATTTTTTGCACACGTAAAAGAGAAAAGTCCCAGTCTGTTTTTAAAGGCAGTATTTAAAATGCCATGGAAAATGTCTTTTACAACTATTTTAACTTATGATGAAAAATTTTATATTTCCTTCAAAAGGAGCAAGGACCAACCAGTAGCAATAAGAACTGCCAACACCCAATCTTCATTTCTAAATACTGTTCTCTGGATCCTTGAAGGCTGAGTCCCTTCACTGTTCACCAGAAACTATCACAATATTGTTAATTGGCTACACCTCTATACAAAATGTTTTTGGTGTTAAATAAACAAATAGCATTCTCTAGCACACATTCTCTACTGAAATGAATCAGGACTCCTAGGAGAAATGACTGATTCTTGGTTGGGGCAGGGAAACACAAGATGAGCTTACAGCATCTTGTAGTACCAGGAAGTCTGAAAGTGCTAAAAAATTAATAATAATTGAGCATGTCAAAGAGACACAAGCATCAAACTGAAGGAACTCTCAATGGCCAAAGCTGGAACAATTTGAGCAACAAAATAATGTGGTGTTAGGTTATAACCCAAAGTATAAAGCACATGTCCACAAGGCCATGGTGGTATAGATAAATGATTGAAATAAATGAAGAAGAGAAAATGTTCTTTACAGAAGAATTCCACATAATCTGTGTAGATATTGCCCCCTCCTAAAGTAGACCTTAGTAACCACCTCTCTTGCTTTGGAATTAAGCTGCACTTAGTGACTCATTTCTAAAGAACAGAGTGTAGAATGGGAAAAAATGGTAACTTCACAATGGGGTAGGTACCATCTTAACCAAGTGGCTAAGGTTAACATTACTGGTGGTGTCATGTAGATAACCCTAATATGGTGTAATAAGAAAGGGGTTTCAATTCTGTGGCATTCTTCCCCAAAACCCATAATCCTAGTTTAATCATGAGAAAAATCTCAGACAAGTATATAAATTGAGAGACATTCTACAGAAATATCTGACCTCAGAATTGCCAAGGTCATTCAAAACAAGAAACATCTGAAAAACTAGAGAAGACTAAGAGGAAATGGCAGCTAAATGCAATGTGGTATTCTAGATTGGATGATAGAAAAATGTTGTTTAAAAAAGCTAATGAAATCTGAATAAAACGTTGTACAGTTAATAGTGATGTCCCAGTGTTGGATTCTTAGTTTTGACAAATGAGCCCAATGATGTAATATTAAGGGAAACTGCAACTGAGTATAAGAGGACTCTCTGTACTGTCCTTGCACTTTTCTTGAAATCTAAAATAGCATCAAACAACTGTTTAGTCTTCAAGATTTGTTTGGAAAGCATCTCCTCATTCTGTCCACCAATCTTAACCTATTATGTCATGAACTTGTCCACTCCGAACAATGTCCACTTGTCCACTCATGAACTTCGCACTCCCACAATCAAAAGACCAACCTTAAACATGACTTCCCCAAACCTTCTATATATCCTGTCTTTGCCCTCCCTCCTCCAAAATGCACTTAAAACTTGATCTTGGAAACGGTGATTTTTTTTTTTCCTTTACCGCAGTATATAATAACCTCTGCTTTGCTTTCTCCATAGGTTCTTTTGATAGCTCTTCAGTAGGAGCCATTGTTTTAAAAGAGCAAACGTTAAAGACATCTTTTCTGGAAATTGTATGAATCAGAAATTAGATGATATCATAAATTTCTTAATAATTTTCTTTGCTGTGGTAGGGAGGTTATGTATATAAATATCCTTTCTCCTACCCTAGAACAAGCTTGCTGAATTATTTAGGGGTAAAATGTCTATTTAGCAGTAAACTATTTAGGGGTAAAGTGTCATGGCACCTGCAATTTGTTTTTAAGTGGTTTAGGAAAAAAATACACAAAAAGTATGACAAAAGTGTTGACAAATATTAAGTCTATTCTAGGGAGAAGGTAAAGGAGGATGTTCAGTTTTTTTTTCATTTTTCTATACATGTGGAATTTTTCCTAGTAAAATGTTAATAAAAATGATAAATACTTATAAATTTAAAGTTAAAGCCCATGTAGATCTGTATAATAGTTGTCTGCAGATTAAACAACACAATAGTTATGACAGTGGCAGTTGCATGCCATTTGAATGGTAGGTAGTTCCACTATACGTATTAAAATATTAATACTGGGATGCACATGTCTGGAATACGGAAATCCCAATCTTTGTTGAGCTGGTACAGTAATGGAAAGAATGCTAGGCTGGGAGTAGGGAGCACAGAGTTTTCTAATCTTGGGTCTGTTCCTATTTAGCAATGAGACCTTGAAGAAATCACTTATCTTTTCTTGATCCTAGTTTCCCTATTATGAAAAGAGAGAATTAGATAAGTGCATAGTATTGGACGTTCTAGCCAGAGTCATTAGGCAAGAAGAAGTAAAAAGCATCCAAATTGGAAAGGAAGAAGTAAAATGATCTCTTTTGAAGATGATATGATCTATAGGTAGAAATCCCTAAAGATTCCACAAAAAAATACTGTTAGAGTTAGTAAATTCAGCAAAGTAGCAGGATATAAGGGCTTTCTAGATGGTACAGTGGTAAAGAATCTGCCTGCCAATGCAGGAGATGCAAGAGACATGGGTTTGATCCCTATAGTTTTGTAGTGTTGTCTGAAGTCTGGTAGGGTTGTATCTTCAGCTTTGTTCCTTTTTCTCAGGATTACTTTGGCAATCCTGGGTCCTTTATGGTTCCATGTAAATTTTAGGATTGGCACTCTTGTAAAAAAAAAAAAAAAGAAAAGAAAAGAAAACCACTTGACCACATTTGTGAGGGCTTATTTCTTGATTTTTCTATTCCATTGGTCTATATGTATGTCTTTATGCTGTTACTATGCTGTTTTGATTATTGTAGCTTTGTAATAAGCTTGAAAATCAGAAAACATGAGTCATCCATTTTTGTTCTTCTTTTTCAAGATTGTTTTGGCTATTTTGGTCCTCTTGTCATTCCATATGAATTTTAAGAGAGGTTTTCTATTTCTGCAAAAATATCATTGAGATTTTGGTAGGGATTGCATTGAATCTGTAGATCACTTTGGGTAGTATTAACAGCTTAACAACATTAAGTCTTCCAGTCCATTAAAAAGAGATGTGTTTTCATTTATGTATATCATCTTTAAATTCCTTCAGCAATGATTTATAGTTTCCATTGTACAAGTCTTTTAAACTCCTTGCTAAATTAATTTGTATTTTATTCTCATTAATGCTATTGTAAATGAAACTGTTTCCTTAATTTTCTCTTCAGATTGTTGTTAGTATACAGAGATTTACCTGATTTTTGTATATTAACTTTATATCCTGCCGTGTGCATGCTCAGTCACTCAGTCATGTGTGACTCTTTATGACCCCATGGACTGTAGCCCACCAGGTTACTCTGTCCATGGAATTTTCCAGGCAAGAATACTGGAGCAGGTGGCCATTTCCTACTCCAGGATCTTCCCCACTGAAGGATCAAACCCCCATCTTCTGGAGGTCCTGCACTAGCAGGAAAATTCTTTACCATTAACGCCACCTGGGAAGCCCCAGTAGAAGATCACTCAGCCATAAAAAAGAATGCAAGAATGAAATAATGCCATCTGAAGCAACATGGATGGACCTAGATGTTATCATAGTAAGTGAAGTAAGTCAGACAAAGACAAATAGCATATGCATCATCACTTATATGTGGAATCTAAAAAAGATACAAATGAACTCATTTACAGAATAGAAACAGACTCACAGACATAGAAAACAAATTTATGGTTACCAAAGGGGAAACAAGGGGAGGGATAAGTTAGGAGTTTGGGATTAACAGATACAAATGACTGTATCTAAAATAGATAAACAATGAGGTCCTACTGTATGGTACAAGGAATTATATTCAATGTCTTATAATAAACTGTAATGGAAAAGATTCTGAAGAGAATATATATATATATATATATATATATATATATATATATATATCTCCACAAAAAATGGGTAAAAGACTTGAATAGACATTTCTCCAAAGAAGGTATTCAGTTCAGTTCAGTCACTCAGTCATGTCCAACTCTGTGACCGCATGGACTGCAGCATGCCAGGCTTCCCTGTCCATCACCAACTCCTGGAGTTTACCCAAACTCATATCCATTGAGTCGGTGATGCCATCCAACCATCTCATCCTCTGTTGTCCCCTTCTCCTCCCGCCTTCAGTTTTTCCCAGCATCAGGGTCTTTTCCAGTGAGTCAACTCTTCGTATGAGGTGGCCAACTTTAGTAGATAATAGCAAATGGTGTTCCACTTGGTTATACTAGTTTATACTCCCAACAGAGGCTTATGAGGCAATTGCTTTATATTTTTACTGATTACTTGGTATTTTAAGTCTTAATTTTAACCATTAACTATGTAAATGTACCTTCCTATGGTTTTAATTTACATTTACATTTTGACTAATGAAGTTGTAATGTTTATATGTATATTGGCCATTTGTATTGATATATCCTTTTTCCCTCTTTTTTTTCTGAAGGGTTTATTCAAGTCTTTTGCTCAATTTTCTATTGGACTGTCATTTTCTTCTTAATTTATATGATTTCGTTACAATTTTTGGAATATATAAATCACATATTTTCCAGCATTCCATGGCTTACTTTTTTTTTACTTTTAATGGTATATTTGATGAAGAGTTCTAAATTTTACCACAATCCAATTTATTTTTCTTTTTCTTTATGGTTAGTGCGAATCGTGTATTGTATTAAGAAGTCTTTTAAGAAGTATGCCACAAAGACATACTTTCCTATGTTATCTTCTAGAAATGTTATTGTTTCACCTTTTATATATAGATCTACAATCCTCTGGAATTTTTACATATTGTGTGAGGTAGGGATCAAGATTTTTTTCCACCTAGAACTAGAACCACCATTGAAAGTGAAAGTGTTAGTTGCTCAGTCATGTCTGATTCTTTGTGACCCCATGGACTGTAGCCCACCACGCTCTTCTGTCCATGGATTCTTCAGGCAAGAATACTGGAGTGGGTAGCCATTTTCTTCTCTAGGGATCTTCCTGACCCAGGGATCAAACCTGGGTCTCCTGCATTGCAAGCAGATTCTTTATCATCTGAGCCACCAAAATAACAACTTGAAGGCAATGTATAATCCTTTACCAATAGTTTTGGATTCTTTTTGTGAATATATTAAGTGTTTTTTCATTTATATTCATTAGAGCTTGGTCCCTACATTAAAAAAAGAAAAATTTTACTATCTTGTCAGGTTTATGATGAAGGCCAGGTTTGACTCCTAGAGTACGTATCCTTTATTCCCCAATTTTCTGAAATATTTTGTGAAAGGTTGGTGTTAAATTTTCGTGGACTTCATCAGTAAAGCTATCTGAGTCTGGTATTTTCTTTGAGGAAAATATTTAAATATATGTTAAAATCTTAAACTAAATATTGTAGAATTGGGGCTTTATATTTCTTCTTAGGTTAACTTTGGAAAAAGTTTTTTATTTTTTTCAAATAATTTATCCATTTTTTTCCTAAAATTTTGAATTTATTGGCATTAAGTTTTTCATAAAGGAAGCATCTGAGCCTGGAGCTGCTACCATGAGGAGTTCTAGCTTGAGGATGAAGTGACCAGAGGAAGGAGGACAGAGAAAAGGGGGAGACAAGGCTGACATCCTTGGTGACAACCTTTGAATCAAACTGCTCCTGAAGCTTATATACAAAAAAGTGAATGTTTTTAAGCTGTGGGACCTACTAACTGCACTTTTGTGCTAACCCCATTTGTGTTGTCTGCCAAAACAGTCTTAACTGTTATCCTCAGCGTAGGGATAAAGAGCCTCTTGGCTTAAAACTCAACATTCAGAAAACTAAGATCATGGCATCCAGTCCCATCACTTCATGGCAAATAGATGGGGAAACAATGGAAACAGTGAGAGACTTTATTAACTAAAAAGTGATGTTTTTTCCAGTAGTCATGTATGGATGTGAGAGTTGGACTATAAAGAAAGCTGAGCGCTGAAGAATTGATGCTTTTGAACTGTGGTGTTGGAGAAGACTTGAGAGTCCCTTGGACTGCAAGGAGATCCAACCAGTCCATCCTAAAGAGAATCAGTCCTGAATATTCATTGGAAGGACTGNGATTTTGGAGCCCAAGAAAATAAAGTCTCTCACTGTTTCCATTGTTTCCCCATCTATTTGCCATGAAGTATGGGACCGGATACCATGATCTTCGTTTTTTGAATGTTGAGTTATAAGCCAACTTTTTCACTCTCCTCTTTCATCAAGAGGCTCTTTAGTTCTTTGCTTTCTGCCATAAGGGTGGGTGTCATCTGCATATCTGAAGTTATTGATATTACTCCCAGCAACCTTGATTCCAGCTTGTGTTTCATAAAGGCCAATAAGCACATAAAAAGACATTTAACATCCAGAATCATAATGGAAATGCAAACCAAAACTACACTGAGATACCACTTCATACCATTAGAATGGCAATCATCACAAAAACAGAAAATAACAAGGAGAGGATGTGGAGGAATTAGAACATTTGATCACTGTTGATTGCTTGTAAAATGGTCCAACTGCTGTGGAAAACAGTTATAGTCGTTCCTTAAGAAACTAAACATATAATTACCATATGATCCACCAATTCCACTTCTGGATATATACCCAAAATGACTAAAAGGAGGGATCATGATTAGCTATTTGTATACCCACAGTCATAGCAGCATTTTTCGCAATGCTAAAATATAGGTGCAGTCCAAGTGCCAATCTACAGATAAAGGGAAAGGTAAAATGTGGTATATATATATACAATGGAATATTCAGCTTTAGAAAGGAAGAGAATTCTAATTTCCTTCGTACCATCAGGACATTATGCTAAGTGAAATAAGCCCATCACAAAAAGACAAATACTATATAATCCCACTTATATAAGTTACTTGGAATAACTTATATAATCAAAATTGTAGAGACAGAAAGCAGATTGAAACAGGAATGGTTTAATGGGTATAGAATTTCAGTCTTTCAGGATAGAGTTATAGAAACGGATTGTCATGGTCTCACAACATTATCAACATATTTTTTGATAATTCCTCATTTTCTCAATGTATTTAATACTACTTAACTGTACTCTTAAAATCGTTAAGATGGTAAAATTTTTAGGTTTATTTTACCAGAATTAAAAAAAAAATAGAAAAGAAAATTGTCCACAGGGAAACTCCAAACTAACAGAATATTTTCACATATTGACTCTACCTATCTTATTTAGGGTGAGAGGAGGTAGTTCTTTCCTCCCAAGATGGGTAAAAGATTGACTTGTGTAACTAAATTATGGGTCCAGGGAGACAAAACCTCAACTCAGNCAGAATATTTTCACATATTGACTCTACCTATCTTATTTAGGGTGAGAGGAGGTAGTTCTTTCCTCCCAAGATGGGTAAAAGATTGACTTGTGTAACTAAATTATGGGTCCAGGGAGACAAAACCTCAACTCAGTAACCAATATAAATGTTTTAATTATTATTCTTCCTGTTTGTCTTCTTTAAAGTCATCCCATAGATAAAACAAAAATGCTTACTTCCCCGCACCCCACACCCCCTGAATATAACAAAAAAAACTTCTGGGTCAGGAATGTTTTGACTACATGCTTGCTTTATACATTACAATTCTATTTGTTATATGTGTGCTTTAATACATAGTGAAGCTGAATATTCTGATTGGTTCATGCTTAGTTTGCTATTCTGGTTTTATATATTTGGCTTCTCTTTGTTACCTTAGGGGTTTTCCTTATATACAAGTCCCTCAACACATTTCAATTTATCTGACCTTTGAGGAAGAGTTTTTACACATATTCAGTTTCTACCCGACTGGAATTGATAGGTTGGATGAAAACAAAACAAAACAAAAAACAGAACTGATGGGGACTTTTGCTTCATGCCAGGATGTGGTAAAGAGACTGGGTTCACGCTGTCACGTTAAACAAACAAACAAAAATAGACAAAATGTATGGGAAAAAAGGTGTATCCCACTCCTTTTTATGCTGTAACAAATGACCACAAACTTTGTGACTTAAAGTGACGCCAACTTATTTTGCATTTCTGACAGTCAGAGTCTGAAATGGATCTCACTGGGCTGAAACTGAAGTGTTTGCAGGAAGATTAGGGGAGAATCTATTTCCTTGATTTTTCTAGATTGCGAGGCTGGAAAAGTGGCTTATGTATTCATTAACATAGCTCCCTTCCATCTTCAGACAGCTCTGCTGCTGTCTTCACATCTCCTTCTCTGACTCTTAACCCTCCTGCATCTTATTTCACTTATAAGGATGCTTGTTATGACCTTGTTAAATCAATATTTCCTAATTATAACAGAAGGTGTGCAGTGGTGAGCCACAGTTCAGCAACAGGCTACCAGAGAAGTTGAAATAGATTTATTACTTCTCTAGGAAGTACATGACATCCCTTGAGAAGCTACATGTTGAAGTCAAAGTGAAGGTGGGGAAGGCTATAGGTCCCGGGTACATGCCTCGATTTTAGGATCTGTGGGTGGAATGCTTTGGGCTTTCTGGCTCAGACCAGAGTGGTCAATTCAAACCAAAAAAAAGCTGAGTTCTCGTAATCTTTTCAGAGGTCTTATCTAAAGGGCATTCGAGACGGCCATGAGAGGTGGGGGAGAGGTTGGGGAAACTCATATCAAAGACTCACATTTGTTTGTGACTCTGCGGGGTCTTAAACTCATGCAAGTGCATGCCCTGGATAACAGCCTGCAGCAGATATATTACATAGAGAAGGAAAGATGGAAAAACTTAAGAGATTTCTTGTTGGAAATTATACAAAGTAGAAGGTACTTCACTATATGTGAAACACTAAAAGAAAAAAAAAATCCTGTCAACCTCGCCTTCTAAACTCATTGAAAATATCTTTCAAAAAGGAAGGCAAGATACTTTGCCATATATACAAAGCTGGAAGAATTAATGCCTGCACAATTGTGCTGTAAGAAAATACTAAAATCCCCCAAGGAGAAGGAGACTGATAACAAGATGAAAACCTAAAACTGCACATAGAAATGAAGAGCACTGGAAATGGTGAAAATGTGGATAAATATAAAATATTCTCTTCTTCCTATTTAAGATATTAAAACAATATGTAATTGGCTGGCCAGTCTCAAGAGACTACTTATTATATGAGTCTGTTTATCTGAAATGGCCAGAAGAGGAATGTCTCCAGAGATAGAAAGTAGATTAGTGGTTGTCAGGCACTGGTGGGGGGAGGGCTGGGGATAGGGAGAAAATGGAGAGTGACTGCTAATGGGTATGGGGTTTCTTTTTGGAGTGATGAAAATGTTCTAAAGTTGACAGTGATAAAAATTGCACAACTCTATAAATATACTAAATACCACGTATATTGTGTTGCTGCCCGATATTTGCTGTACTAAGTGGGCTATAGTATGTAAGGACTAAAATATGGCCAAGAGAAAAAGTAAAAATTATATAGGGTGTTAACTTCTTACACAAAGAAATGGAAAATTCTGTTGTATGTCAGACAACACTCCTAAATGAATGTCATATTTACCTCATGTCCTGATATATACATATCCTAATATTACACTTAATATTTACATCAAATGCAAACGTTTGTCTAATATTTGCTGATGATAAATTGTACAGAAGCAGCAGTCCTGCAAATTGTAGCCAAGATCAAGGTTCTTTTGCTCCCTGATTGTTCGCTTCTGTGTAGTGCAGCATTCTTGCCATTAGGTGGCAGTCGAAATCAAGACAATCATTAAACTGTTCCCTTGTTGCTCAGCAGGTAAAGAATCCGCCTGCAACGCAGGAGACATTGGTTCGATCCCTGCGTTGGGAAGATCCCCTGGAGAAGAGAAAGGCTACCCACTCCAGTATTCTGGCCTGGAGAATTCCATGGACTATAGAGTCTATGGGATCACAAAGAGTCTGACATGACTGATTGACTTTCACTTTCACCTTAACATGTACTAATGACATTATTTATATTATTCAGTGGACATGTTTCTGAGAAGTCTTGTGAAATTGAAAGACACTCTAAATAATACAACATTTTTTGGGACCAGAGTTATTTGACAAGGCAAATCAGCACGCCTAAGAGATAAGTTCTTCTTTTAAAGAAAGAAGCTTTCTAAAAACTGAAGTATCATATACACAAAATGCATAAAGTTAAGTACTGCCAATTGGAAGTATCACTATAAAGTAAAAACACTTGTATAAGCATCACCCAGATAAAGTGAAAGAATACTACCAGCAACTCAGAGGACCCCCTTGAGTTCCCTCCCAATCATTACTCTCTCCTCCCCAGAGTTAAACATTATCTAGGCCTCTAACATTATATTCAGTTCTTGCTTTGAGAAAATATGCAAATGTAATTGTGTATTATATATTCTTTGTGTCTGGCTTCTTTCATTCAATATTTTTGTTACTTGATGTATTTCATTCTTTTTTTGGTAATTTATTTTATTATATTAATGTACTTCTATTTATCCATTCCATTACTGAAGGAAATTTGGGTTGTTTCTGGTTAGCTATTAAAATAATTGCTGCTCTGTACATACTTGTAGATGCCTTTGGTTGAACATATGAATTATTTTGAGTAGATATCTAGAAGTAGAATTATTGGGTCATATAGCATGTGATAGCCCATTGTTCCACATTTTTACCAACATTTGGCATTATCAACCTTTTAAATTTTAACCATTCTGATAAGGTTAAACACTTTTTAATTTATTTATAGACTATTTGAATATTTTCTTAAGTGAANATCTAGAAGTAGAATTATTGGGTCATATAGCATGTGATAGCCCATTGTTCCACATTTTTACCAACATTTGGCATTATCAACCTTTTAAATTTTAACCATTCTGATAAGGTTAAACACTTTTTAATTTATTTATAGACTATTTGAATATTTTCTTAAGTGAAGTGCTGATCCAAGTATTTTGCCATTTTTTTTTATTGTGTGGTCTATTTTTATTGTTTTATAGTTCCTTACATAGTCTAGATATGAGTCTTTTGTTGGGCATATGTATTGCTAATATATTCTTTCATTCTAGGCTTTTCATTGTCTTAGAAGAACTTTTTGATAAATTTTAATGTACTCTAATTTATCATTTTTTTTCCTTTATGGTTAGTGCTTTTTGTATCCTATTTAAAAAATTTCCACCTATACTGTCATGAAGATGATCTTATATGTTCTAGAAGTTTCATTGTATTAATTTTCACAGATCAAAAGTCTACCTGGAATTGGATTTTGTATATATCATATGAAGTAGGGGTGAGATTTATTTTTTTTCCATGTGAGTTTTTAGGTGATGCAGCACCATTTGTGAAAGAGGCTGTAGCTTTTCTACTCTGAAGTGCCAACTTGGATGTTTTATGTTCAGATTTTTTAAAGCTGTATCAAATTTGTGTAAAATAATGTTCATATTTTACAAAGTTCATCGTTTGGTAGAGCTTTCTGGGGGGAAATGTCATTAAAATCCTTTAATATGTAGACAGTTGTACAACTTTGACAAAACCTGAGCACATTTGATTATAATAGGGTATAGTTTCATCATTATCCAAAATGTATTGCATTTTCTGGGGAGTTTAAAACTCTCCTTTCTTGGGAGAATTTAAAGTAAAGGATAAACAATTTTCTTGAAGTGAAGCAGATTATATAGACTTAGAGATGAACCTGTTGACACTTTAAAATCAATTAATCAACCTCAAAGCTTGCATTAAACTTTCTTGTTAACTGATCTGATACAAACTTTTGAAGATTTTAGTTAACCATGAAGTTGGAGAAGTATGAACAGATCCAACCATTAGAAAACAAACATAATAATGTAAATAATATATATTAAAAATAATATAAAATCAAATGTTTTCACTCCTACCTCTTCATAGTAGGCTTGGTAAAGAATGAAGAAAACAAACCATGAATTCTGTCCCCAGATGTTTAAAAAACAAGATTGTGTGGTTTTAAACAAGAGGTATTATATTCTAAAATTATTTCTGTACTTTATATCTTTTATTCTTTAATGTAGATTAACTCATTTACTATTTCTTGAAATTTATGATTATAAATTTTCATAGATGGCCTTATCTGGCTGTCTTTATATTTAAGCCTTGCCAAATTATCTCTTGTACTTAAATACATTTAAATATATATCTGCAAATATACTTCCTTAGAAAAGCAGCAATGGAAAAGATAACATGTTTAGATTAGAAATTGGGAGTCATAGTTGAATTGACTTTCTCTACACTTAAAAATAACCAACCTTAAGGTTGCTTCGTGTTTTTGTTTTTTGTTTTCTTCATGGTTAATAAACACTTAACTCACCTCTGCTGAACTTTTGCCAGGAATGTGGAAGTCATTGTTGCTTTCATGGTCTTTCTGAATTCTTTTCATTAATTTTTAAACACTTTCTTTTAATCTGGATTTCTGAGCAAGTTTTAAAATGGTAACAAACTGATGTCATTTTCACATGTCATTTTAAAAAACTTTCAGGTTTGAGGGAAGTTATTAATTTTTAAAAAATCTACAAACATTTCTGTGAATTTCACAAATCTAAAATAATTAGCTCTTACCAATTCTTTTCCTGTACAGAAAAGTGCAATTAGGAACATTATTTCATAAGTAACTTTCACTTTAAATTTTCTTTTAAATCATATTTTAATTCCAGTTTATTGGTAATTTGAAAACAAACAAATTAAGAATAACAGGTATTTGATGTAAAATAATCTAAAAATCAATGCTGGAAATATGACTTATCTATATCTACAGGCAACTTTAAAGCTTATTTATTCTTTAAATAATAATGGATTCTTGTTTAATTTAATCCAATTTTTAACTTAATCTTATTATTTAATCCATTATTATCTGGAACCTTTCATATCCATTTATTAATGTTAATTGAGTACCTATTCTGTGCCGAGAATAAATCTGTCCTCAAAGAAGACAGATACGTAAGAAGAATGAGTTGTAATCTGCTTAGAGGACAGTAAGAACATACAAAGAAGCATCAAGTTCAAAATCAAGAGAGTAAAAGAAGAGGGCAGGGGAGATTCATGTAAGACTTCTCAGAGTCATCACACGTGAGATTTGCCCTTTAGATCTTCTAAGAGTTAACCAGATGGAGAGGGACACATGCACAGAGGCTTGATAGGGTACCCAGGTAATTGTGCAATTGCCTACACTAGAATGGCTGGAGTTTAGGAACAAGGGCCAAGGAAAGAAGGAGATGGGCAGAGGGGTAGTTAGAGGCCATATATATCATGAAGTTTCTTGAATATTACCATTCTAGAGAAAATACAAAATTCACAGTTCTGTAAATTTTTTTTTTCTTAAAAATGTGAACTTAAGGGTTTTAGTGAGACTATCCTTCCTGTGTCTTTTAACCAACAAAATATTTAAGATCCATCATGGGAAAATTTGGATCACTGTCTTCCAAAGAATAAAGGAAATACTACCCATAATGACCTCAGAAAATTAAATATGAAAGTTGAAGGAGAATTTGTAAGAACGCCCAGAACTACCGTCAATAGAATACCAGACACTATTTTCTAGGGAACAGGTTCATAATAAGGTCCAGAGTTGTTTTTGTAAATGAGTCAAATGCATTGCATACACTGTGGTACAGTCATGTAATTTATGGCATTCCTTTCCTCTGGGCATAGAATGCTAAGAAAAGGGAATAAAAATTATTTTTTTTCTCAGCATTTGTGTTTGCCAATTTTGCTGAAATGGAGAGAGCAGGGATAAAGAAGAGACACCATTTTTTAATGCTGGTTTCAGAAGAATGACCCAAGTAATGCTCCAGCACACTCACCTGGGGGCAGTTTTCTCTTTGGAGATTTAATCCTGAAAACTGAAGTTGCTCCTTCAATACTGAAGAACATCTTCTATGTAGTGGGTAGGAGGAGGTTGGCAAAGGTTGAGAAATAACCAAAGAAAAACCCATGAATCACTGAAGTAGTAATGAGTAAAAGGTTATTGTGCACATACCAAAAAGAACAGCCTGCAAACTGGGAGCGCTCAAACCAAAACATGGAATGAGGCTCAGGGGTGTGTTATCATTAAGTAGCTTACATAGTGAGAAAAAAGGACCATTTATTCTTCACAGTGGTTGGTTTATCATATTAGAATTTTCAGTGGTTACATCATATCAACCTTGGATAACAGTACAAATTCTGCTTATGATTTCCAGAGGTATAAGCAAGAAATGACCCAGGTCAGGTAAGTCTCCCCCAAACAAGCTAAATTAAGCTTTATTTCTTTGTCAACGGGATTTCGGCTGCTTGGAATTTTCAAGGCTGATCTCCCTTTTTTTTAACAAGATAAACTGTGAACAGGCAGGCTGTTGTCTGATGCAGGTTCCTGACGTAGAGAATTCCTATGATTCCAGAACACTAGCAAGGGTTTCAGGAATGGCAGATTTTGCTAATCCTGGCCACAGCCACTAGAACTGAAGNCCTTGCAGTCCAAGGGACTCTCAAGAATCTTCTCCAACACCACAGTTCAAAAGCATCAATTCTTCAGTACTCGGCTTTCTTCACAGTCCAACTCTCACATCCATACATGACCACTGGAAAAACCATAGTACAAAATAGTAATTCACAATTTAAAAGATTATATTCCATTTATAATTATTATAAATATTGATTATATTTTCTGTGTTTCACTATATATCCTTGTAGCTTATTTATTTTATACATAGTAGTTTTTACCTCTTAATCTCCTATACCTACCTTGCTCCTCCCCCTTTCCCTGCTCCACTGGTAACCACTAGTTTGTTTTCTTTATCTGTAAGTCTTTCATTTTTTAAAATTTATTTTTAATCGGAGGGTAATTTCTTTACAATGTTATGTTAGTTTCTGCTGTATAACAATGAATGGTCTATAAGTATACATATAGCCCCTCTTTCTTGAGCCTCTCTCCCACTCCCGTAGTCTGTTTCTTTTTTGTTACATTCACTAGTCTGTTTTTTAGATTTCACATATAAGTGATATAACAGAATTTGTCTCTTTCTGTATGATTTAACATAATACCCTATGAGGCCATCCATGTTGTTGCAAATGGCAGAATTTCAGTCTTTCTATATGGCTGAGTAGTATTCCATTGTGATACATACACACACACATATTTTTGTGTGTATGTGCTCAGTCGCTTCAGTCATGTCTTGACCCTGCGATGCCATGGACTGAAGTCTGCCAGGCTTCTCTGTCCATGGAATTTTCCTGGCAAGAATGCTGGAGTGACTTGCCATGCCCTCCTCCAGGGGATCTTCCTGACCCAGGGGTTGAACTCGTGTTTCCTGCATCAGCAGAAGGATTCTTTACTGCTGAGCCATCAAGGAAGCCCCCTCACCACATGTATATATCTATATGTATCTACATATCTGCTAGGAACCTTGGGGTGCATGTGTCTTTTCAAATTTGTGGGTTTTTTTTTTTTTTGGATTATTTACCCAGGAGTGGAGTTGCTGGGTCATATGGTAGTTCTATTTTTAGTTTTTCTGAGACTTTCACACTGTTTTCCACAGTGGCTGCAGCAATTTCCATTCCCACTAACAGTGTGTGAGGGGTCCCCTTTTTTCACATCCTCATAAACATTTGTTATTTGTGTTCTTTTTGATGATAGCTATTCTGACAGATGTGAAATGATATTTCACTGTGGTTTTAATTTGCATTTCTCTGATGATTAATGATGTTGAGCACCTTTTCTTGTACCTGTTAGCCATCCGTATGCCTTTTACGCCTGGAAAATTTGAAACTGAAAAAATCATTAGCTAAATGTTTATAACATAAAGCATTATAAAGGGGACTTACATTTCAATTAATACATGATAAAAATATGCAAAAGAAAATGCAACAGTTCAATGACTTATTATGGAGTAGAGTTCAAATATATGCCTGAGGATACAATGCATTAAATGACAATTACTTTTCATAATAAATAGGAAGACAGTATAATAATTTTTAAAATTGCTAATAAGCTTGTGTAATTTGAGCCCCTTCAAGTTTAACCGGTAGACTGGCTCCACTGTAAAAATATACAGAGAAATTTAGAATATTATTCCCTTGATTCCTTCTTAGTGTTGATTACCTCAAAAAAATATGTAGTTTCACAGAAACTACCTGGTGATGAATTACCAAAGTAGGTCAAGCAGCAAAAGGATATAATTGGTGTGACAGATTTTAGCACTTAATGATGCAAAACATGATTTGGGGGTAATATCTGGAATATATTAATAATAGATTGCTCTTATACGAAAGAGACGTTGCTTTCAAGATGCCAGAAGTTATGTTTTACCTTTTTTAGAGATAAAATGATGTGTTTGAACTGCTCACAAATTACTGGCCATGGGTCCATAAAAATTAAATATTGTATACAAAAATAATTTAGTACCCAATGTATTTTGATTATGACAAAGATCAACAGCCTTATAAGCTGCCATGCTGCTAATATATATTTGTGTGTATGATTATATATGTGTGTGTAAAACACCTCTGGGTGTTTGTTAGCCAAAATGTTCCTATAGTATTTTATGATGTAGACTAACAAAATTTTTTTCTGAATTTGATGGTCCCAAACCTTTTTGAAGAGAAATTAATTGTTCTAAGTGTGGAGTTCTGTTCAGAAATTTTGGACGAAGAAAAATGCTCATTTAGGAAATAAGACTTTACGTACAGTTGGGGAATTGTGTAAACGGTATGGTTGAGGATAATCTCTATTGTGAACGGTAGATTATTTTACTTTTGAAGGGAAAGCACACCATTTTTTTTAAGGGAGAGGAGAGGTGGATAGCAATGTTAGGTGATATAAACAGAAAAATGTTGGAAAGAGAAAAGTGCTTAATCAATGCTTAACAGCCTTTTCACTGCATAGCACACTTAAGCATTTAAATATTGGCCATAACCCACTTGGAAGAGGGTATTTGTATGCTCCAGCTGGACTCCAGAACTGCGGCAAACAATTTAGCAAGAGTGGTGGCTGGACAGTCAGAAAGGCTCAGGATATTTACCTCAAACCCAGGAGGAAGTACAGCTAGGCAGGAACAAAGATAAAAGCGGAAGAGACTGGGACACCTGAGCAGGCCCTATAATAGGGGAGGAGTTTCAAATGCTGACTAGTCAGTTGGGAGAACTTAAAAACACTCAGCTGTCAAGACACTCTGAGGAGTGCTCTACTACTAGTGACTGGATTGAACTGTGTGTGTGTGTGTGTGTGTGTGTGTGTGTGTGTGTGTGTACTACTAGTGACTGGATTGAACTGTGTGTGTGTGTGTGTGTGTGTGTGTGTGTGTGTGTGTGTGTAGTTAATGCTCAAGCATTCGTGAGGAAGTTGCTAAGCGTATTTTGATGTCTAATAGCAACAAGTCAAAGGTGGTGACTGCGGTTAATGATTACTCAGAAAGGCCGGGAAGTAACTCCACAGAGAAAAAAGGAAATGGTGGCCCTGCATCCAAGGTTGCGATATTCTGAGTGAAAGATATCCGAAGTTCGGAATATGTTCTTTGAGCTATCGGTTAGGAATCTGCCTCCCATTCAACCCCCATGCGCGAGGTACCCATTCCAGAAAAGGGGCAAGCTCAGTTCTCTTTTCCTGCAGGTGTCACACCTCAGGTCACGTTTTCCATTATCTCCCATCTCCTGTCCCGGGTCTCCTGCATTGCAGGCGGATTCTTTACTAACCGAGCTATCAGGGAAGACCCCTGTCATCACAACAATCCCAAATGAATGCTGAAAGATCCACTTCTTTTCATGATTTCCTGGCAGAACTTACAGAAATATTTTATTAAAAACAGAATCAGAGGCAGTTTGCATTTATATTTGACGTTCTGCACGTTTTAGTGATTCCCAAGATCACCTTAACCATTAAGACTTTTTTTCCTTATAAATAAAATACAACTCTCCACAATCTAAACCCAAGGATTTGAATGAGGTTTCCTTGTCTGGGTTTCTCCCAAGCGGAGGAGGCAAGAGGCAGTAAAAAGCCGCCTCATTTAAGGAGACACGGGGCAGAGAAGGGCGGTGGGCGACTTTTCCTTCTCTCCCTTTCCTTTTTGGAGACAGATATTCAAGTGACTCCGGCGGCGGAGGGACAGTCCGAGCCCTGAGGTAGGGGAAACAGACTGGGCGGGAAGGAAGAGTTGTGCGAATGCTGGACCCTCCAGTAAGAGCAGACCCCGCTCGCCTCGGCGGGCAAGCACGGGTCCGCCCAGATCCCAGGGTGCATCGCGCCCCGCCCCCACCCCTCTCGGCGTCCCGCCTCCCCTCGGCCCTGGCCCCCTCCCAGCCGGCTCCGGGAGGCGGGGACACGGCGTCGGCGGCGACTCCACCAGTCGCGTCTTNNNGTGTGTGTGTGTGTGTGTGTGTGTAGTTAATGCTCAAGCATTCGTGAGGAAGTTGCTAAGCGTATTTTGATGTCTAATAGCAACAAGTCAAAGGTGGTGACTGCGGTTAATGATTACTCAGAAAGGCCGGGAAGTAACTCCACAGAGAAAAAAGGAAATGGTGGCCCTGCATCCAAGGTTGCGATATTCTGAGTGAAAGATATCCGAAGTTCGGAATATGTTCTTTGAGCTATCGGTTAGGAATCTGCCTCCCATTCAACCCCCATGCGCGAGGTACCCATTCCAGAAAAGGGGCAAGCTCAGTTCTCTTTTCCTGCAGGTGTCACACCTCAGGTCACGTTTTCCATTATCTCCCATCTCCTGTCCCGGGTCTCCTGCATTGCAGGCGGATTCTTTACTAACCGAGCTATCAGGGAAGACCCCTGTCATCACAACAATCCCAAATGAATGCTGAAAGATCCACTTCTTTTCATGATTTCCTGGCAGAACTTACAGAAATATTTTATTAAAAACAGAATCAGAGGCAGTTTGCATTTATATTTGACGTTCTGCACGTTTTAGTGATTCCCAAGATCACCTTAACCATTAAGACTTTTTTTCCTTATAAATAAAATACAACTCTCCACAATCTAAACCCAAGGATTTGAATGAGGTTTCCTTGTCTGGGTTTCTCCCAAGCGGAGGAGGCAAGAGGCAGTAAAAAGCCGCCTCATTTAAGGAGACACGGGGCAGAGAAGGGCGGTGGGCGACTTTTCCTTCTCTCCCTTTCCTTTTTGGAGACAGATATTCAAGTGACTCCGGCGGCGGAGGGACAGTCCGAGCCCTGAGGTAGGGGAAACAGACTGGGCGGGAAGGAAGAGTTGTGCGAATGCTGGACCCTCCAGTAAGAGCAGACCCCGCTCGCCTCGGCGGGCAAGCACGGGTCCGCCCAGATCCCAGGGTGCATCGCGCCCCGCCCCCACCCCTCTCGGCGTCCCGCCTCCCCTCGGCCCTGGCCCCCTCCCAGCCGGCTCCGGGAGGCGGGGACACGGCGTCGGCGGCGACTCCACCAGTCGCGTCTTTCTCACTCACTGGGGAACCCGGCGGTGGCGGCACCTTTGGAGGCTGAGCAGCCGAGCCGCGAGCCCGCCAGTGGGAGGTCGGGCAGACTGACGGCAGAGCCGACGGACGGACGGACAGCGGGGCAGCCAGGCGGCTCGAGTCGCCTCAGGATCCACCATGAGCTGGGGCACGGAGCTGTGGGTGAGTCGGGGAGAGGGGCGCCCCGCGCGGACCCTGGCCCCGGAGGGACTCGGGCTGAGCAGGCGGCGGCGGCCGGAGCGCGTCGGGCGGTCCCCGGCGCTGGCAGAGGGTCGGGGTACTGCTGTTCTTTGTGTCCGAACCCCTCTTCCCTCTAGGCAGGGCTTGAGAGGCTGCTGGTCCGCGCTCCCGCCCCTGCCGCGGCGGTGGGGCTGAGGGCAGCGAATTGGACGGCCGGGGAAGCTGCCCGCCGGTTGCCGCGTCCGCCGCCATCCCCTGGGTTTCTCTCTCTTCTCCTCCGCCTTTACTTTCCGGACGCCTGGCTCCGTGCCGGGCCGCGCTTCTCTGCCTTTGTACCTCCCCTCCCAGAGGCGGGGGAGGGGGCCCATTGTCCCACAGGGGCGCTGTTCGCGGGCGGGGATGGGGCTCGCTGCGGCCCAGAGCCTGGGCGAGGGTCCCTGGGGCGAGGGCGTCTCCGGACCGGGGCGACGCAGGGAGCCGCGAGGCACCGCCCGCCGCCGTCGCCCCAGGTAGGGGGAGCCGGGCGGCTTTGTTCGGAGTCCGGCCTCTGGCCAGCCAGGCCCAGCCCACACGCCCATTTCCCTCTCCGTGTCTCGTTGCTCTGACCGGAGTGGCTTCGGGGACTCTAGCTGGGCCACGTCTGGCTGCTATCTTGAGCCAGGGGGGTGGCTTTTGTGATCTGAACTAAATTGAGTGATCGATGGGGAAGCCAATTTTCCCCAAATCGTGCGGCTTCCCGATTGCTTTACTTCTCTTCCGTTGTTCTTTATTCTCACCCCTTCTCTCGCTTTTCTTTCTTTTTCCTACTTGCCTTTCTTGGGCGCTGAAGGTTCTAGACAATGCCCAGTGTTGGGCCAGGTGAGGGTGGACTGTAATAGGTCAGAGAATTGGCTCGTGACGCCTCCACGGGAAGGGTGGAGGTGTGGTGGGCAGTGATTTCTCAGGTGCCGCGGAGGGACGGAGAACGTGGGGGCGCTGTCCCGAGATCCTCCTGATTTCAGCCATTCCGCCTTTTTATCCCACCTGTGCATGTTTTTCTTGCCTTTTGTTAACCAGGATCTCCTGAAATCACTGCAAGAGAAAGAAGTTTTTTGTCTCCACGCATCCAGTTACGGTGGCAGTGAAGGCAGATCGGTTAATTGAAGGGCACAGTGTTTTTATGTTTCACGTTTTACTCACAGATTGGAAATCTTAGAATTGAACTTTAGAGTTCATCTAGTTGATGAACTTCACCCCAGAAATCTGCAACATTCTAGGCAAGTGTTTGTCCATTCTGTAAACACACCGCCCAAGAGAAAATACCCCAGGGGCCCCTCCATTTACGTTGTTAGATAGCATTAATTATACCTGTTTTGGGGAGGATTGTGTAGTAAATTTTGTGAGCTTTAATTTTTTACTTGGTTAGATTCTCAGGCATTATTGATCTCTTCCTTTGACATAGGACGTTCTGTAATTGATTATAGTTTGTCCTAATTAAAGGAGATGAACATGTTTTATTTTCCAATTTTATAATTAGAAAATATTTTTATTTTTACATGCTTATATGATCCACGTTTCAGAGGAAGGAAAAATGTAAGCAGAATACTTTTAAAAAGTATAACTAGTAAAACAGTGGAGGAATATTGTTTAGCTCTAACTTAATTTAGACTGGAAAAAATTGCTTTGTATAACTGTTGAAAAGCAATTTTAAGGAGAAACAAAATATTTTAGTGAAGACTAAATGTGATCTTTAATAATTTAATTTAAAAAATATAATACAGTCAGAAGCAGTTACCTGTCTCCTAATTCAGTGGTTTACGTTCAGCGTTTGAGTAGTTTTTCAGCATTTTAAAAAGGTAAATCATAGAAGAGGTGGGAATTTCTGTTATAACTAAAAATTATTTTGTATCCTTTTGGAATAAAAAAATTTAATTTTTCTCTTAAAATTTCATATATTTCCAGGTTTTAACTTGTTTTTTAGTGGTTTGAGGGAAATATTAGGAATTAAATAATGTGGAATCAACTAATATCAACAGGATGATACACATTCTACTTACACCTTAAGTAAGTAGAAATTGGTATAGAGAACTGATTGCACCAGAAGAGGCCTTAGAAAAATTTGAGTAGATTTCCTGGGTTTTCACAGTTATTTATTTATTTAAGTTTGGCTGCCCTGGGTCTTTATTGCTGTTTCTAGTTGCGGAGAGCAGGGGCTTCTCTTTACAGTGGCTTCACTTGTGGAGCTCTGGTTCTAGGGCATGTGGGCTTCAGTAGTTGCCGCGTGCGTGTTCAAGTCGTAGGACTCTTTTCCACCCTACAGACTGTAGCCTGCCAGGCTCCTCTGTCCGTAGGATTTCCCAGCAAGAATACTGGAGTGGGTTGCCATTTCCTTTTACAGGGCTTCTTCCGACCCAGGGATCGAACCTGTTTCTTTACCAGTGACTCACCTGGGAAGCCCAAAATTCGAGCAAAATTAATGTCAGGGAAACATTAATAAAAGAATGAAATCCATGGTTGACCCATATTCACAATGATTTAATAATAAAGAAGCTATTTGAAGCTTTCGTACTTGAATTCCTAGTCTGGTAAAGAAATTTGGATTCCTCCTGTCACCAGTAACCACACCCTAATCCCTACTCTGCTAATCCTGTGTGCTTGGCAAAGCATGCACCAGATTGACTCAGACTCTAGTACCTCAGAATTAGGCACAAATGGTTTTAGTTGTGGCAGGTGGGCTCAGTATTGCTGTTCTCTGGCTGTTGTGGAGCGTGGGCTTAGTTTCTCTGCTGCATGTGTGATCTTGGCGAATCAGGGATTGAACCTATGTCCTGCATTGGCAAGGCGTAGGTTTCTTGTTGTTTTTATTTATTTTTACAAATCTCAGTTTTGAATAAGGATATTGTGGTTCGATATGATTGTAACAAACACCTGCTCTTGCCACTGAGGAATTCGAGGCTGGGAAAATTCTATTGAAAATTTGAATTTAGAAACCAGTTCTTAATATTAATTTCATCTGTGAAAGTGAAGTCGCTCAGTCGTGTGCGACTTTTTGTGACCCCATGGACTGTAGCCTACCAGGCTCCTCTGTCCACGGGATTTTCCAGGCAATAGTTCCGGAGTGGATTGCCATTACCTTCCCCAGGGGAGCTTCCTGACCCAGGGATCGAACCCGGGTCTCCCGCATTGTAGACAGACGCTTTACCGTCTGAGCCACATCTGTAGGATCACATTATTGTCCCAAAGTTAAACCTCACTGAGAACATATTGTTAACAAAAGAAAATATGATAAAGCAGTTATGTACTCAAACTTGTTTATTTCTTATAATATTCATTGGAGTTTATTGCTATCTTAAGTCTTAACGTTAAACTTGAGAATAAAGTTATAAAATTAAACCATTTTAATACTGACTCTGGGGGTACAGAACTAATAGTAATAGGCTAAATTGGTTGTGTCAGATTTTTGTTTGGGGATATAAGTTAACTGGTAATAAATTGTGCTTTAAGAGATTTCTTGTGTTCCAAAGGGGCATTTAAGTAAGGTAGTGAATATATGCTAGGGACTCAGTTCTGGGTTCTGTGTTCTGGGTGGTATCACTCAAAGAGGTGACATTCATTTCTTCAGGATGCATTGTTTATTATGTTGATTTCTTTATTACCATAAGAAAAATGGTAGATAGAGAAGTCTAAATATGAATTAATAATTTTGCAAAGCATAGATTTTGTAATGATTAGCCCTTTTTACAAATAAGGAAATTAGAAATGGGAGAAGTCCTATCTTTTATTTATTAGGAGATAGCTTTTTAGTCTTTTGAGGAGCAAGTTAAAGGTCAATGAGAAAAAAAAATCAGTTTGTGTATGGATTGGGTGTGTATATATAGATAGAAAAAAATGTTTGCATAGGTCACGCTCATATCCTGATTTATTAAAAAATTTGCTCCATCCTCACTGGGGAAATGAGGGAACTAGTCTGGAAATTAGGAAGTAGGTTCAAGTGTCTGACTTAATTTATAGGGATACATAAACCTTTTTTGTGCCTTAGTTTCCTGGTCTATGATTTTTGGCCCTTAGTTTTCAGAGTGTATAATTCGAAAGCCATTATTTTCATCATATTTCTAGCTAGGTGCATATGACAAAGCTCATGATATCTTTTTGGAAGAAATGTAAAAATGTGCATTGGTTGATGGATTCAGTGAATTCTTTAAGTACACTTCTAGTCTTTACCCTTTAATACTTCCTATCTTTGGTAGCACTTCTGTATTAACACTTACACTGTAAACGTGTAAAACTAAGCTTTTGAGTCCTTGAGTGTAGGGACTGGGTTAATCTTTTTGTTTTCACTAATAGAGTGACTGTTGGTGATCATATATGTTTGCCCACTTGAATTAATAGTTCATTGCATTACCCAGAGTATCGATTACTGATTAACAGTTGGATCCTTGAGGAAGCGTTTATGGTTCCGAAAGCCTTAGTAGGTGATGATAAATTTAGGTGGTCTAGTTATTAACAATTGAAGAAGGTCTAAATGATCTGAAGCCAAAATGATGAACTCAGGTTGTAGTATTTCAGTTAATAGTTTTTACAGATTGGGAAAAAACTGACCTCTAAAGGTAGTTCTTATAAATTCACCTGATGATGTGACTGCCAAAATAGCCAATGAAATGGTAACTCGACTTGCTGTGGTGATCATTTTGAAATGTTTAGAAATACTGAATCACTGTGTTATATAACAGGAACTAACAGAGTGTTGTAGATAAGTTAAACTTAGAAAAACAAACTCACAGAGAGATTCGTGGTGAGGGTAGAGGAGGAGAGGAAGGAAATTGGATGAAGACAGTCCAAAGGTATAACCTAGTTTTAAGTACTAGGGATATAATGTACAATGTGGTAAATATAATTAACAGTATTGTATATTATATATGAAGGTATCTCTAGTGGCTCAGTGGTAAAGAATCTGCCTGCCAATGCAGGAAACGTGGGTTCAGTCCCTAGGTTGGGAAGATCCCCCAGAGAAGGAAATGGCAACCTACTCCAGTATTCTTGCCTGGGAAATCTCATGGACAGAAATGCCTGGAGAGCTACAGTCCTTGGGGTTGCAAAAGAGTCGGACACGACTTAACAACTAAACAGCAATGTTATATAGGAAGGTTGTCAAGAGAGTAAATCCTAAGGGTTAAAGTTTTTTTAGTTCTTTAATTTTGTGTCTGTATGGGATGATGTTCATTGAACTTATTGTGGTAATCATTTTATGATGTATGTAAGTCAAATCATTATGCTGTACCTTAAACTTATATAGTGATGCACGTCAGTTATATCACAGAAAAACTGGAAGAGGGGGAGAAGAACCCAAATAGCTGATGAAATCGTAGGCCACATGTAGATTTTTATAGCTCAAAGGAGTTTGGTCCCATTGTAGTCTATAGTGTTTAGACCAAATCTTGGTTTTACTTAAGATATTTTTAAAGAATATACTTATTTAGAGGAGGCTGACAAAAGTCCTAATCTTGTGAGCTGCTTTGTTTTTTCAAAGGTCATGAAAGTACTGTAGAAATGTGGTTTAAAAAATGAAATAATCATTGAGTGTCTATATGGGGAAACACTGTGTGATGTGTGTGCCTAGTGGCTCAGTTGTGTCCGACTCTTTGCGACCCCATGGACTGTAGCACCCCAGGCTCCTCTGTCCATAGGGATTCTCCAGGCAAGAATATTGGAGTGGGTTACCGTGCCCTCCTCCGGGGAATCTTCCCAACTTAGGGATAGAATCCATGTCTCCAGCATTGCAGGCGGATTTTTACCGTCTGAGCCACCAGGGAAATGAGATGTATGGTAAGATTTATTAAGGCTTTTAATGTCAGACTTATGAATTAGAGTCATTTTGAGGTGATACTACTTTCCTAACTCTAGAATATTCCCGTATATTGATATCATTGTTCAGAATAGCCTCTGTTGACCAGTTCCTCCTAACCCCCTCCCTCTAGAGTATACATTCCGGATATTACCTTTCTATGGGACTACCCATTTATATTTATTTCTTGTACATTCAAGTCTTTGGAAAATAACAATGGTATAAATATGTCTTACATTACCTTTTTTTGGGTAGAAATTGTTGTGTTCAACATTGTATTATTGTCGTTACTAATTAAGGAGGGCGACAGTCAATCAAAGCACTCATTTATGCTGCTATTCTCTCCTAACAATAATAAGGTGGAGGCTGGAGAGTAAGCCAGTCTCCTCTTCATTGCTACTTCCTTAGACCACTCATTTCCACTCCCCTCCATTTTATCTTAAAAAAAAAGAAAAGAAAAGCATTCTCTTCTTCCTGCAATCTATAAAATATAGAAACTTAAAAGCCTGTTCTGCCTATTTTTTCTTATCAGCTCCTGTGTGCAGGCAGAAAATAGGACAAGAGAACAATAATGCTTTCTAATAATGGAGCATCTTCTGTGTATACTCACAAATAGTATCTTATTTCATAATCTTCAACTTTAAACATTTGCATCTCACTAGAAAAAAAAAAAAATCCTCTTTTGGGGACCATAGTCATATTTGCTGTATGTTAAAAACTAGTAGGAAAATATTATATAAAATGTTTTTGTTTTATAGGAAACAAATTTGTTCTGTATATTAGCAATGTTCATATAAGTTCTTGATAGAGAACTAGTCAGAGTTTTAACAGTACCTTGTGAAATATGTGCAATATTAGTATATATGTTACATGTTGAAAAATAAAAATGTATAGAATCAGGTTTTCCTATTTTTGGCACACCATTATTTTGTTGTTTCTGGACCATAAAAGTTATCTGTTCTGTTCCTTTTGTATTCTTGCTGTATTCTGAATTTGTAGAAAAGGAATAGGTATGTAATAAGCACTGAAATATTTGTTGAATGATGGAATTAGTGAATTGCTAGAACTCTATCATCAAATCATGTCAAAACGAAGGTTATTTTAGTGCTTTTCCCCCCCTGATATGTATATTTCTCTTATTTTTGTTTAATATTAGGGGCCCTTTTTATAATTTGAAATTTAATTACTTGTTTTTTCATATGAAGTTTCTCAGTTTAGTTCGGTGTTGAATTCTCATTTCTTTGATTATTTGAGTGCAAATGATTATCTTATATATAGCCTATTTGACGGCCCTTTGGATTCTAAAAATGAGAACAATGTCTGTTACATGCTTTGACTATTAATGGGTCATTATGTATGAATAATGTGAATGTAAGTTGTCTGAGAGGTAAATGAATTAAAACATAAAAGATTGATTTTCAGAGTACAGAAATTATAAGATGATTCTGATAGATTTAAAAAAAATGTTAATGGTGGCTAGTTGCGCTTTTTTTCCATTATAAATAATAAAAATAAAAATCATTGAAACTGCTATGGTAAGTAGCTTTTAAATAAAGAAACCATTGCTTTTGAATAATTTTCTGAACTTAGACCATCTAAGATGTTAGATGTTGACTTAGACCAACATTCTTTACTATTAACATTCTTCACTATTTGCTGCTGCTGCTGCTAAGTCACTTCAGTCTTGTCCGACTCTGTGTGACCTCAGAGACGGCAGCCCACCAGGCTCCCCTGTCCCTGGGATTCTCCAGGCAAGAACACTGGAGTGGGTTGCCATTTCCTTCTCCAATGCATGGAAGTGAAAAATGAAAGTGAAGTTGCTCAGTCGTGTCTGACTCTTGGCAACCCCATGAACTGTAGCCTACCAGCCTTCTCCATCCATGGGATTTTCCAGGCAAGAGTGCTGGAGTGGGTTGCCATTGCCTTCTGCATTACTATTTGAAAAGACTGAATACAATGAATATTTGTTAACATTTTTTAATACAAAAATTTTATTTCATTTTCATTTAAAGTAAACACTTCATTACAATGTAACATTCATAAAGTATACAGTTTTTACATGTATCTTAAGATTTAAAAAAATAGAATGCACTCTTTCATGTCACTCCCACCAACAGCAAGATACAGAAGACTCACTTATGCCATCCCCACTAAATATCCCCCGAAGGCAGTCGTTATTCTGACTTGCATTGTCATTGATTAGTTTTGTAGATTTTTTTAACCGCACAAAAATGATATATATACTGTTTTCCATCTGACTTCTTCCATTTAACGTGGACTCTGAGAACCATCCTTTTCTGATTAGTTTGTAGTGTCCCATTGTATGTATAAGCTTTGTATTTTCTTCTGGCCTGTGCCTGGGGTCACTCCTAGTCTTTTGTTGTTCAGTCGCTCGGTCATATCCAACTGTTTGCGATCCCATGGACTGCAGCACGCCAGGAATCCGTCACCATCTCCTATAGCTTGCTCAGACTCATGGCCATTGAATCAGAGATGCCATCCAACCATCTGGTCCTCTGTCATCCCCTTCTCCTGCCTTCAGTCTTTCTCAGCATCAGGGTCTTTTCTAATGAGTCGGCTCTTCTCAGGTGGCCAAAGTATTGGAGCTTCAGTTTCAGCATCAGTCCTTCCAGTAAATAAGTAAGAGTTGTTTCCTTTAGGATTGACTGGTTTGATCTTGCAGTTCAAGGGACTTTCAAGAGTCTTCTCCAACATCACAGTTCAACAGCATCAATTCTTCGGCACTCAGCCTTCTTGATAGTCCACCTCTCACATCCATACATGACTATTGGAAAAACCATAGCTTTGACTATAGTGACCTTTGCTGGAAAGTAATGACTCTGCTTTTTAATACTCTGGGACCACCTTAAACCAAGTTCAGGGCTTGATATTCCTTTGTGTTGCTGTCGAATTTTGATTTTTGTCTCCATATCTCTTGTAATGTTGAGTTCAGTTTAGTTGCTCAGTCGTGTTCGACTCTTTGTGACCCCATGAATCGCAGCACGCCAGGCCTCCCTGTCTATCACCAACNTGGAAGTATGACAAGCTTATTTGGAGAGAGCAGTGGCCCCTCATGAGAGAGAAATTACTGCGGCTGAGAAACTTATAGATACACAGCCAAAATTAAAGCATATTGAGGAATCTTGTTCTCTTTGGAACTCTCCAGTTTTGTTATAAAAAAGAAATCTAACAAATGGCATCTCCTAACAGACCTTGGAAAAGTTAATGCATCTGTGAAACTTATGGGTGAATTACAACCAGGAATCCCATCACCTACCACTATTCCTCAAAATTGGCGTATCTGGAATATTTTGGAGAAATTTCATTTCATTATCCTTTTGATAAGCTGTGGAGTTCTTCAAAAATACTGAATTTATTATTTCTTGCATTATAAGCTCACAGCTTATACCACAGGCTGAGGATTTTTTTAATATCAGTTCAGTTTAGTTCAGTCGGTTAGTCATGTCCGACTCTTTGTGACCCCATGAATTGCAGAACGCCAGGCCTCCCTGTCCATCACCAACTCCCAGAGTTTACTCAAACTCATGTCCATCGAGTCGGTGATGACATCCAGGCATCTCACCTTCTGTCGTCCCCTTCTCTCCCTGCCCCCAATCCCTCCCAGCATCAGAGTCTTTTCCAATGAGTCAGCTCTTCGTATGAGGTGGCCAAAGTATTGGAGTTTCATCTTTAGCGTCAGTCCTTCCAAATAACACCCAGGACTGATCTCCGTTAGAATAGACTGGTTGGATGTCCTTGCAGTCCAAGAGACTCTCAAGAGTTTTCTCCAACACCACACTTCAAAAGCATCAAACTTTTGGTGCTCAGCTTTCTTCACAGTCCAACTCTCACATCCATACATGACCACAGGAAAAACCATAGCCTTGACTAGATGGACCTTAGTTGACAAAGTAATGTCTCTGCTTTTAAATATGATATCTAGGATGGTCATAACTTTTCTTCCAAGGAGTAAGTGTCTTTTATTTTCATGGCTGCAATGACCATCTGCAGTGATTTTAGAGACCCCCAAAATAAAGTCTGACACTGTTTCCACTGTTTTCCCATCTGTTGCCCATGAAGTGATGGGACCAGATGCCATGATCTTTGTTTTCTGAATGTGGAGCTTTAAGCCAACGTTTTCACTCTCCACTTTCAATTTCATCAAGAGGCTTTTTAGTTCCTCTTCACTTTCTGCTACAAGGGTGGTGTCATCTGCATATCTGAAGTTATCGATATTTCTCCGAGCAATCTTGATTCCAGCTTGTGTTTCTTTCAGTCCAACATTTCTCATGATGTACTCTGCATATAAGTTAAATAAGCAGGGTGACAATACATAGCCTTGACATACTCCTTTTCCTATTTGGAACCAGTCTGTTGTTCCATGCCCAGTTCTAACTGTTGCTTCCTGACCTGCATACAGATTTCTCAAGAGGCAGTTCAGGTGGTCCGGNCCATCCAGCCATCTCATCCTCTGTCGTCCCCTTCTTCTCCTTCCCCCAATCCCTCCCAGCATCAGAGTCATAGATGCTTCAAATAACCAAGCCTGCCACTAATGGAAACTGGAAATTCTTAGGTTGAGTTTTTAATTTTGCTCTTATGTTTTTAATTTCTAAGAGCTACTTTTTATTTGTTTTTTGCTTGTTTTCTGATTTTTTTTTTTGGCCACACTGCAGCTTGTGGGATTTTGGGTTCCAAATCAGGGTTTGAACTTAGGCCATGGCAGTGAAAGCACCAAATCCTAACCGCTAGACCACCAGGGGGCTCCCCTGAATGTACTTTCAAAATAGCATCTTCTCCTTGCATCTTGGCGCAATATCTTAGTTATTTGTGTATATTAAAAGTAGTTTTTGTTTTATTGTGTTTAGTTTTATTATCCTTGCACAATATCCAAAGCTTCCATATTGCTTTTTCCCCCCCTTTTTTGGTTGCTGCCTGCAGGCTTTCTCTAGTTACAGAGAGCAGGGACTACTCTCTAGTTGGAGTGTGTGGGCTTCTCATTGCGGTGTCTTCTCTTTCTCTAGAGTATGAGCTCTAGAGCGTGTGGCCTTCGGTAGCCGTGGTATGTGGGCTCGATAGTTGCAGTTGCTGGCTTCAAAGCACAGACTCAGTAGTTGTGGCACGTGGACGTAGTTGCCCTGCGGTGTGTGGGATCTGATTGGATCAGAGATCTAACTGGTGTCCCCTGAATTGCAAGGCGGATTCTTAACCAGTGGACCACCATGAAAGCTAAGGTTTCTTTAACAGACTTACGTATTTTGTGATCTTAGGACCCTGGAAAGATGTCTGTTAAGATTAGGACATACTGAGCTCTGATAATGTCCTAAGTTTAGGGTTTGGGCTGTTAAAAGTTTTTTAAGGGATTTTGTTTTATAGTTTACCTTGGGCTTGTTCAGATCCTCTGTCTCTTTTCCAGTCCTATTGTGACAGTGCAGGAGGTTAACTATAGTCTTTCTTTTTTCCATTTATTTAGGTCTTTATTGTATTTTATTTTTTACTTTACAATACTGTATTGGTTTTGCCATACATTGACATTAATCCACCACAGGTGTACATGAGTTCCCAACCCTGAACCCCGCCTCCCACCTCCCTCCCCATATCATCTTATAGTCTTTCTTTTGATGTCATATTTATCATTGCTGTTGATGGTGCTGGGANTGTATTGGTTTTGCCATACATTGACATTAATCCACCACAGGTGTACATGAGTTCCCAACCCTGAACCCCGCCTCCCACCTCCCTCCCCATATCATCTTATAGTCTTTCTTTTGATGTCATATTTATCATTGCTGTTGATGGTGCTGGGAGCCACAGCTTGATTTAACTCCTGTTTTTACTGGTAGGTGCTTAAATAGTTTGTCTTATATGACAAGAAATTTGGAGGTAGGCAGTCACTGGCATGGGTTATAAACTTAACACTATCAGCATCTGTGCAGCTGCTTTGGACTTTTCCTCAGGATTGCAATGTACTGGTTGTAGCTCCAACCGTCATGTCTGCTATTAAGACCAAAAGAAAAAGAAAGGAAAAATAGAAAAAGAGAAGAGGAACATCAGCTATGTCTGCCTCTTTATCAGGAAGGCAAATACTTTCAGAAACCCTACAGCAAACTTCCCCTTACGTTTCACTGTCCAAAGCTGGGTAAATTGCCACCTGGACACAATTAGGATTCTATTAGAAAGAAAGAGTATAAGGCAACCCAAAACATAGAATTGATAGTCTCTGTCCCTAAGGAGTTAATGATGGCTTCATAGATACACATCTATATCCAGCTATGTGTATATATTTGTAGATACATAGTTGAATAATAGCATGGGAGTTAATAAAAGGCAGCTGTGTGAGTGACAACAGATATGTTAGAGGTGAATTCGTAAGGGGTCTAACACAGCCCACCATCATTTTAAGAGACCTGGTGGCTGAAGGACTTAAATGTCTTCATTGCAGTCTAGTGGCTGCTTCTTGATGGGCACACTGTGCCATGCTGACATCACTTGCTAGAACGGGTGAATGTTTTGAGCAAGTATCCACAATCGATGGGCAGGGCATAGTGAAATGACCTGTCCTCAGACTGAATAAAGGCACTGAGGGACTGAAGAAAGGGTGCTGAAGTAGGAGTCTACAAGTTTATTTGTGAGTGAAAAGTTTTCCTGGAGCTTGGAAATAGTGAAGATATTTGGTAATTTCCCAGGTCTCTTGGTCACCTGGATATAATGGCAAACTATAAAATTGTTTGCAGAGTAAGAGGCCATCAGCCAGTGGGGTTAGTGGCACTTACTTAAAAAAATTTTTTTTCTTGAAATTCATCTATTAGAATGGTACATTTGTTACAGTTAATGAACCAATATTGATGCATTATTATTAACTAAAGTGCTTAGTTTATTCAAATTTCTTTAGTTTTTGAAAGTGAAAGTGAAGTCGCCTCAGTTGTGTCCGACCCTTAGTGACCCCATGGACTGCAGCCTACTAGGCTCCTGCGTCCATGGGGTTCTCCAGGCAAGAGTGCTGGAGTGGGGTGCCATTGCCTTCTCCAGGGCATCTTCTCCACCCAGGAATCTTCTTCCTTCTTTAGTTTTTACCTGCTTTATTTTTCTGGTCCATGTTACATTTAGTTGCCATGTCTCCTTAGGCATTTTCTTGTCTGTGACATTTTCTCAGACTTTCCTGTTTTTGGTCCGCTTGAGAGTTTAGAGGAGTACTGAAAGTGAAAGTTGTCAGCTGAATCTGAATCTTTGGGACCCCATGATTTGTATCCTGACAGACTCCTCTTTGGAGGGAGTTGCCATTCTCTTCTCCAGGGCATCCAGGAATCTGGGTGGAGTCTCCTGCATTGCAGGCAGCTTCTTTACCATCTGAGCTACCATTTTAGTCAGGTAAAATTGTAGGATGCCTTTCTTTGGGAATTTGCTTTTTTAGTAATGGTCAGACTGGGATTACTGGTTTTGGGGAGGATGATCATGTGCCATTTTCATAGGATGAAAGGGTAGGTATATATTATCAACAAGATTTATCATTGTTGATATTGATCTCAGTCACCTGGCTGAAGTAGTGTGTGTCATGTTTCTCCACTGTAAAGTGATTCCTCCCACCTTCCTGTAGTGCTCTTTGAAAGGAAGTCACTATGGATCAGTTCAGTCGCTCAGTCGTGTCCGACTCTTTGCGAATCGCAGGATGCCAGGCCTCCCTATCCATCACCAACTCCCGGAGTTCACCCAAACTCAGGTCCATCGAGTCGGTGATGCCATCCAGCCATCTCATCCTCTGTCGTCCCCTTCTCCTCCTGCCCTCAATCTTTCCCAGNCCCATCTATTTCTCATGAAGTGATGGGACCAGATGCCATGATCTTCGTTTTCTGAAAGTTGAGCTTTAAAAAGCCAACTTTTTCACTCTCCACTTTCACTTTTATCAAGAGGGTTTTTAGTTCTTCTTCACTTTCTGCCATAAGAGTAGCCCAACCTTAAAGAGAGAGAAGTTAGGCTCCCCCTTTTTAGGGTGGAGTGTCTTCGTAATTTACTTGGAATTCTTCTGCATGGACTATTTTATCCCTATGAAGAATGCTGCTATTGAAACAACAGAAAACAATAAGTGTTGGTGAGGATGTGAAGAAATTAAAACCCTTGTGCACTATTGGTAGGAATGTAAAATGGTGCAGCCACTGTGAAAAACAGTATGGCAGTTCCTCAGAAATTAAGCATAGAGTTACCATATGATTCAGCAATTCCGTTTTTGGATATATACCCAAAAGAATTGAAAGCAGGGTCTTGAAGAGATATGCATATATCTGTTCATAGTAGCCAAGAGTTAGAAGGAACCCAAGTATTCATCAGCAGATAAATGTAAAAGCAAAATGGGGTATACATACAATGAAAGCCTCAGAAAGGAAGGTAACGCTGACAGCTACAAAACATTAATGAACCTTGAACATGTTATGCTATCAGTGAAATATTTGTGTGGGCTCAGTTGGAATCCAAGTGAAATAAGCCAGTCATAAAAAAGACAAATACTGTATGTTTCCGTATATTTGAGGTGCCTAGTCAAATTTATAGAGAAAAAGTAGAATAGTGGTTGCTGTTTAATGGGTGTAGAGTTTCACTTTTGAAGATGAAGAGAATTCTGGTGATGGTTGCACAACAGTATGAATGTACTTAATATCACTGAATTGTATGTTTTTAAGATGATAAGTTTTGAGTATTTTACTACAGTAAAAAAATAATTTCTTCATCCCCTTGCCAATGACAACAGCAAACCTCCCTAACTCCCACCCCTTGTGCTATACCTGTTCATCCTTCCCTATCCCAACCACTGATTTTTTAATAGACTTTTTGAAGAGCAGTTTTAGGCTCACAGCCAAATTGAGAGATCTCCCATACGCTACCTACCCCTACATATGCCTAGCCTCCCCTGTTTTCAACATCTTACGCCAGAGTGGTACATTTGTTAAAATTGATGAATCTACATTGACATGTCATTAATACCCAAAGTTCATAGTTTACATTAGGGTTCACGCTTGGTGTTGTGCATTCTGTGGGTTTAGGAAAATGTATAATAACATGTAGCCAAGATTATTATATCATACAGAGTAATATCACTGCCCTAAAAATCATTTGTGCTATTCTTCATATCTCCTTCCTCCCTAACTGGTGACCACTGATCTTTTCTTCTGTGACTTTTCAGTTGCCCTAAGAAGAAAGTCAGTACCCTTTAGGAATCACTCTCTGTATCTCCCTCTCCCCTATCACCAGCTTTAGGAAACCACTAATGTACTTTCTTTCTCTAAAAATTGGCTTATTCTTGACATTTAATATGTTCATAATATTTATAAATGGAATCATACAATTTATGGTCATTTGTGACAGACATTTTTCAATGAGAATATTTTCAAGATTCATCAGTGTTTTATAACAAATCAGTAATTCATTACTTTTTTAATTACTAAATACTATTCCATTTGATGCATATACCACATTTTATTTACCCATTCTTCAGTTAATGGATATTTGGGTTGTTTCTGTTTTTGGCTATTGTGAATACTGCTGCTTTGAAATTTGTGGCTAAGTTTTTGTGTGGATATATACTTTCTCTTGGGCATATACTTAAGAGTGGAATCTCTGGGTTATATGGTAACTGTGTTTAACTGTTTGAGGCATCTCAGACTGTTTTGTATTTTACATTCCCACAAGCAGTATTCTTCATATCCTTATCCTTGCCAAAACTTACCAGCTGACCTTTTGATTTTGGATATGAAGTGGTAGCTCATTGTGGTTTTGTCTTTACCTTATGACAAATGGTATCAAGGAACTTTTCATGTGCTTATTGTGCATTTGTATATTTTTAGAGACATGTCTGTTAAACTCAGTTAAATTTTAAATTTAATGTTCATTTGGTAGTATTAGTAAAAATATAAACAGAAACCACTATTGATGGCATTAGTACTATATTGAGAAAAGAATTTAGTTGTGGTGCTGGGAAGATACTGTTCCCAGTGGCTCAGATGGTAAAGCGTCTGCCTGCAATGTGGGAGACCTGGGTTCGATACCTGGGTTGGGAAGATCCTCTGGAGAAGGAAATGGCAACCCACTCCAATGCTCTGCCTAGAAAATTCCATAGATGGAGGAGCTTGGTGGGCTACAGTCCATGAAGTCACAAANCTGCCTGCAATGTGGGAGACCTGGGTTCGATACCTGGGTTGGGAAGATCCTCTGGAGAAGGAAATGGCAACCCACTCCAATGCTCTGCCTAGAAAATTCCATAGATGGAGGAGCTTGGTGGGCTACAGTCCATGAAGTCACAAAGAGTCGGACACGACTGAGCGACTTCACTTTCACTTTTCACTTTCATGCATTGGAGAAGGAAATGGCAACCCACTCTACTGTTCTTGCCTGGAGAATCCCAGGGACAGGGGAGCCTGGTGGACTGCCGTCTATGGAGTCAGACACGACTGAAGCGACTTAGCAGCAGCAGCAGCAGCAGCATCTCTTGGGGACTCAGAGGTTAAGGTGTTCTGTCTAAAGAATAAAATACTTAGAAATATATGTACCTAAAGAAACTAGTTCAGTTCAGTCGCTCAGTCGTGTCCCACTCTTTGCGACCCCATGAATCGCAGCACGCCAGGCCTCACTGTTCGTTACCATCTCCCGGAGTTCACTCAGACTCACGTCCATCNTCTGAGTGAACTCCGGGAGTTGGTGATGGACAGTGAGGCCTGGTGTGCTGCGATTCATGGGGTCGCAAATAGTCGGACACGGCTGAGCGACTGAACTGAACTTGGAGCTGCTTCTTGGTCCAGCCATCAAACTAGTTGTCACTGATTGTCATATAAAATCTACATTTCATCATATGGCATGATTCGAGAAATGGTTTGTTGTTGTTGCATAGAATAAGAGAAGATGACACTTCAGTGACAGTTTTTCTGATTTTTCAGTCAGCTCATGAGGCACCCACTTATTGAGCTTTTTCACCTTTTCAGTTTGCTTCAAATGCCAAACAACTGTAGAATGGTCAACGTTGAATTCTTGGGCAACTTTTCGTGTAGTTGTAGGAGGATCAGCTTCAGCTATGCTCTCAGTTGGTTGTTGTCGACTTCTGATGGCTGGCCGCTATGCTCCACGTCTTCAAAGCTCTCGGCTCCTTTGTGAAACTTCTTGACCTCCCCCACTGCACTGTACTTTTGTTACCAGTTCCTGGGCCAAATGTTGATGTTTCCAGTTGTCTCTGCTGCTTTACAACTCATTTTGAAATCAAATAAGAAAATCACTCGAGTTTTCTTTTTGTCTAACAAAATTTCTCTAGTCTAAAATAAATATAAACAGCAAGTAGTGTCATTAATAAAAAAACAAGAAGTGACAAATGTGCATTAAAATGATGTATAACATAACTACATTTATCCAAGCCATGTAAAGCATGACAGAAAGAAGTATTTCATCAGTCCCATTGTAGGCTCTGGGGCTAAGATGCCACTGTGTTCTGAAAAACAATNGTCATTAATAAAAAAACAAGAAGTGACAAATGTGCATTAAAATGATGTATAACATAACTACATTTATTTAAAAATGTATTCCAGTGTTGAATGGCAAATTTCAGCAGTGTAAAACTGCAATTACTTTTGCACCAACCTAATAGCTATAGCCCATTGTAGTGATTGGGTTATACTGAGTGGAAGACATCTGTGCAGAAGGGCAGCCAAGCTCAGGGTAGCGGAGTCCAGGTGGAGCGAGGAGGGGAATCCGGTGATGGTTGAGCACCAGTGGCGTCAGCCTAATACAGAGTGTCTGAGAAGAGAACAGTGGCAGCAGTCTAACAATGATGTGAAGACTGAGTTCAGCCAGGAAGATACCTAGGGGGGCAGTAGTGGCAACAGCAAAGGGAGATTGGTTACATATTAGGGATCATTTAAGTGTGAGTCAACGAATATATTAAGGATAAAAGGAGTCAGGTTTTTCAGTTTGGAGAAGGCAATTACAAATATTGAAAGGGTGTTTGTGGTGTTATATTGGAATTGGAAAGATTGATGTGAACTTAAGGTTTTCAGTATATTAGGTAGATAAAGAGGTAAATGTGTGTCTGTCTATATCTACCTATGTGTATGTACATGCACTCAAGGTCTGTTCATTGAGAGGGACTTGGAGTAGTGATACATACCTATAGCAGTCAATGAGAGTATCTATTATCCAACTTCTGACTTCTGAATATCTTTCTCCACTAAAAGGAACAGAGTTCCTTGGGGAAATAGCTGATTCCAGGGCTAGGGAGGGGAAAAGATGAGCTGAAGTATTTTGTGTTAGGAAGTGAGGAAGTGTTCAGAGAATGTTGAGAATATGTGAAAAACAGGTGTCAGCCTAAAGGGGCTCCCGCTGGTCAAATGTGGGACAGTTTTAGCATCAAAATAAATAATGATGGTTATGAATGATGGTACTTGGAATACAATAGGAGCCCATGACTTCATGCTGATGTAAATAATTTAAGTTGAAAGTCTGAAGGAAAAAAAAAGTATTTCATAGTTTTAAAGTTAATTGCAAAGGGGAAAAGTAACTTTATACTGGAAAGCTCTGGCAATTATTTCTTTAATCAAGTGATCAGTTAGCGTCACCAGTAGTGGGACTTACTGAGGTCATTTGTTACCTGATTGGATGCAGTGAGAAGGATGCTCCATTTCCTGCCAAAGACGCATAATCTGAATGGTGGGGGCACATTAGACAAACTCAAATCAGTGGTCATTTGACAAAATAACTGGCTTTAAACCTTCAGAAGTGTCACAGTTGTGATAGATAAGGAAAGATTGAAGAACTATTGTAGATAGAAAGAGACTAAAGAAAAGTAGCAATAATTGTAACATTGTTCTAGACCTGGTCCTATTGTTGTAANACTGGCTTTAAACCTTCAGAAGTGTCACAGTTGTGATAGATAAGGAAAGATTGAAGAACTATTGTAGATAGAAAGAGACTAAAGAAAAGTAGCAATAATTGTAACATTGTTCTAGACCTGGTCCTATTGTTGTAAAGGACATAGTTGGACCAATTCAGAAAACCTGAATGGGGTCTGAGGGTTAGGTGATAGTGTTGTTATCAGTGTTAATTTCCTGATTTTGATGGTGACATTTTTGTTATGTTGGATAATGTTCTTGTTTGTAAAAAATACACATTAAAGCATTTGGAGGTGAGGAAAAGTGGAAAGTGTGACAAGAAACAGCAAGTACACAAAACAACTATTTGGAAGAATCAGGATGCTTGGGGCTGGTGCACTGGGATGACCCAGAGAGATGGCATGGGGAGGAAGATGGGAGGGGGGTTCAGGACTGGGAACTCATGTACACCCGTGGTAGATTCATGTTGATGTATGGCAAAACCAATACAGTATTGTAAAATAAAGTAAAATTTAAAAAATTAAAAATTAAAAAAAAGGAAGAGTAGGAGAGCTATATGAGGGCATGGTCTTAGTTTTTGTCTCTCTTTTTTTTACGCATGAATAATGTTGCAGGATGTATGTTTGTGAATGAGAAAGATGTAGAGGAAAGAGAAAATGATAATGTAGGAGAGGATATAATTTCAGAAGCAATGTACTTAACTAAGAAATGGCATGAGATCAATGCACAAATGAAGACCCTTAGGAGCAAGGATCAGTGGAACAGAGAAGGCAGAGTATAGGCTGATAGCTTAATGATGAAAAGATGAGATAATTATAGGTAATTATCGATTTTTCCCAGTGAAATTATTGAATTTCCTAGCTGAGAATGTGGAAAGGAAAGATGATACTGGAGGTTTCATGAGAAAGAAGTGAGAAATAGTCATTGTGAAGAGTAGGGGAATGAATAGAGCAGGAAAATGTAATGGGATCAAAAGGTAACCTGAAAGCCCTCATGAGGTTTGTGATCAAAAGCTTGAAGGTGAGACCAAGCAGTGCAAATGGCACAGCCTGCTTTTCCTACCTTCTCTTCCCACACAGGTCAGGTCTTCAAAGCATTTCCGTTCTTTTAAGTAATTTTGAAATAATGTCTGGGCTTCTAGTCTCTTGGCTACTTCTTTGTTGAGGTAGAGTGGGAGCTCTGTATTACAAGAGGATTAGCAGCATCTTTGGCCTCTGTCCACTAGATACTAGTAGCACTTCCCCCATTCCCCCCAACAGTTGTGATATCCAAAAATGTCTCCAAACGTTGTCAAGTGTCCCTTGGATGAGGACGGGTCAGAATTGACACCAGTTGAGAATCATGTTGTAGAGTAATTGTTTTTTTTTTTGTTTTTGTTTTTTTACCACAAATAAGATCTTTTGTTTGTCACCATTAAGAGTCTGCATTTTAAACCGATTCTTGCACTGGTGGCTCGTTTCCATCAGCTCGTTCAACTTTAGCACCTGTGTCATCCCCAGTAGCTTTTCCAGAACTACTACCTTCACCATGTAGCTCCATGAGTTTTCCCAATTCAAATTTGGGCTTCTTCAGCATTTTTACTTTTCTAATGAAGACATCATGGAGCGGATAAATAGATTGGCAAGCCTTTTCTATGTCTTTTCCAATGCTATCTGGAATCAATTTATTGACCACCTCTTTCAAGTCATTTGTCTGCACCTCTCAGGTCATGATTTCCATCATCTTCTTGTGGATCTGGCGCACCTGCTGGTGCTGGGTGTAAGAGGTCTTCCGAATCTGATTGTTGCGCTTTTTAATAAAACCACACAGAACAGACGAAGCAAGTAACCATTGATAGTCTTGGCATCAATGTGAGCTTCAATCATGGTCTGCCATATTTTGACCATGGAGCACATTTTGTCACGGATAAGATCCATACCATGTGTTCAGTTCAGTCGCTCAGTTGTGTCCAACTCTTTAGGACCCTGTGAATCGCAGCACGCCAGGCCTCCCTGTTCATCACCATCTCCTGGAGTTTGACTCAAGTCCATCGAGTCCGTGATGCCATCCAGCCATCTCATCCTCAGTCGTCCCCTTCTCCTCCTGCCCCACTCCCTCCCAGCATCAATAGTCAGGCAGTTTTTGCCCTGAACATCCTCAGTAATTAGCTTGAATTTTCTAAATGCTACTTCATCATTCTGCAGGTCAGCAAGACTCACTTCAAAAACACGATCTTTGAGGCCATCAGATGTGATTTTGGTTCCTTGAGTTCTCGTGACCAGTGTTTTCCCAATATTCCTTATATTGAACATATCTGATGCTTTCACATCATACCAATCTTTTTTAGAAAATTGGTCAACCACTTTCTTCTTGGCTCCCTTTTTGCCTCCTTTCGTAAGGCGCTTGTTTTTGCCAATCGCCATGGTGCCGCTCAGAGAGCCAAAAAGGGAGTAATTGTTTTTTAACTAGTAAAAGTTGTGTATCTATCTTTAAGTTTTGGCATATGTCTACTTGTATATAAACAAATTTATCTTTAAATCTTAGTGAAATTTTGGCTATAAGCTTAATTGATTTTTATAAATTTAAATCATTTTAAGTAAGCTGTCATACTCTAATATGATAGCAGCCCCTAGAAAGATTTTTACTGACTTGAGTGTGTGAGTCCTTAGTCTCTTCAGTCGTGATTCTTTGTGACCCCATGGACTGTAGCCCTTCAGGCTCCTCTGTCTGTGGGATTATCCAGGTAAGAATACTGGAGTGGGTCTCCATGCTCTCTCCCAGGGATCTTCTGAACCAGGGANGTCTCTTCAGTCGTGATTCTTTGTGACCCCATGGACTGTAGCCCTTCAGGCTCCTCTGTCTGTGGGATTCTCCAGGTAAGAATACTGGAGTGGGTCTCCATGCTCTCTCCCAGGGATCTTCTGAACCAGGGATCTAACCCTGGTCTCCTGCATTGCATATGTGTTAGGTTTATGAGAATGAAAAAAATCCTTAAGTTCAGTTAAAGTTTAAAGGTTCTGTAAAACTATAGTCAGTATTGGTCATTCCAAATTAGTAAAAGTAACTAATTAAACATTTATATATATAGTTACATATATTTATTTATTGTTGTTGTTTAGCTGCTAAGTCATGTCCGACTGTTTTGTGACCTCCATGGGGTGCCATTATCTTCTCCAGAGTATCTTCCCAACCTAGGGATTGAACTTGTGTCTCCTGCACTGGCAGGCAGATTCTTTACCACTGAGTCACCAGGGAAACCCTATGTTCTATTACTTTCCATAAAAACTCCTATCAGATAGGTGGTATTTTCCCTTACTTTACAGATGAGTTAAGTTCAGTTCAGTCACTCAGTTGTGTCTGACTCTGTGACTCCATGGACTGCAGCACACCAGGCCTCCCTGTCCATCACCAACTCCTGGAGTTTCCTCGAACTCAGGTCCATCATGTCGGTGATGCCATCCAACCATCTCATCCTCTGTCGTCCCCTTCTCCTCCTACCTTCAATCTTTCCCAGCATCACGGTCTTTTCAGATTAGTCAGTTCTTCACATCAGGTGGCCAAACTGTTAGAGTTTCAGCTTCAGCATCAGGCCTTCCAATGAATATTCAGGACTGATTTCCTTTAGGATGAACTGGTTGGATCTCCTTGCAGTCCAAGGGACTCTCAAGAGTCTTCTCCACCACCACAGTTCCAAAGCATCAATTCTTCAGTGCTCAGCTTTCTTTATAGTCCAACTCTCACACCCGTTCATGACTACTGGAAAAACCATAGCTTTCACTAGATGGACCTTNCTCCTTGCAGTCCAAGGGACTCTCAAGAGTCTTCTCCACCACCACAGTTCCAAAGCATCAATTCTTCAGTGCTCAGCTTTCTTTATAGTCCAACTCTCACACCCGTTCATGACTACTGGAAAAACCATAGCTTTCACTAGATGGACCTTTGTCGGACCAGAGATTAAGTAGTTTAGGCAAGATCCAAGAGTCAGTAAGAGGTGGGATTGAGATTCAAACCCAGATATTCTGTCTTCAGGATCTGAACTCTAGACTAGTCTGTTATTCTGTCTCCAAACACTGCTGGTGGCAAATGTTCAATCCTGGATTAACCTCCATCTGCCAACCAGCTCTAAAATAAACAGGTATATATAACTAGAAAAAATATACACTACGATATATCAGCTGAACAAAGTATTTAGAAAGTAAATCTACCATAAAAACTTAATGTTAACTGTGTCCCAGAGTCAGATATTAGGGAGTTAAAAAAATCATAAACAATACTGTTCTCTTGTACAACTCTTGATAACTGAGAAAGAGCGGTGTGTTATTTGCTTTTTTTCTGAATGTTTCTTTCAACAAGGAAAAGGTTACAGTGCTGAAATCATGTGTGCTATATTAAACCTATTACCCTATCCTAGTTTTAGTTGTGTACGTTTCCCAGAACCTCAAAATCTTTTCTAGGCATGGAGAAAGAATAGTTTTTTAAAGAAAGTTTAAAAATTAAAAACTTACTTTATTCAACACATATTTATTGAGCATTTACTATGCACAAACACTGTGAGCTTTAAAATCAGAGGGCTTAGAATAAATCACGTTCTCCAAACCTAGGACTTACTATGATAGTAACTAAGTAACAGCACTCTATGTGTCATGGCGGTTCCAGTTAAAAACCTAGGTTTTTGCCTTAGTTTCTTGCCAGTATTGTGCTTGTATTTAGTGTCTTAATCTCTCTGAAGAACTGTTGCCTTATTACCCTTTCCAAGTTCCTGCCAACATTCCACTCCTGGCATCCTGCTATTCTTAGAATACCTCTCACTCCTTGAAGTGAGATGTTCTGGTCTTAGTAAATCTGCCAAATAGGTTCCTGAACCCCATGGATCCCTCTGCTTGATTTCTCAAGAAGATTTCTATCTGGAACTTTTATGCCCAGATTGACGAGATTGGACATTCCTGTTACCAGGAATTCCTAAGTCATACTTAAGTTTATATCTACTGTGGCCCATTGTCACCAAACCCAACTGTACATCGACATTTCTGGACACCTCACCCATAGGTTGATTCAGGGGGTCTTGGGTGAGACCTGGGATTCACTGTCTTTAACGCCCCACAGGTACTTCTTGTCTGAGAACCGGTATTTGGGAATCTTTGCTTTGAACTGTTGATTCTCAAATGCTGGTCGCATAACAAATTTTTCACTAATATTGCAAAAAATGAGAGAAGTACTACTTGGTGATTAAAAAAATAAGCTATTATCCTAATTTAAAGGACTGTCTTATTCTAAGATTATTTCTTTACTTCTGTTTAGTCGCTCAGTCGTGTCTCACTCTTCTGTGACCCCTCAGACTCCTGTGTCCTTGGGTTTTCCCAGACTAGAATGTCTTCTCTTGCAAGTGAAAGTGTTAATCGCTCAATTGTGTCTGACTCTTTGCCACCCCGTGAACTGTAGCCTACCAGGCTTCTCTGTCCATGGAATTCTCCAGGCAAGAATACTGCAGTGGGTAGCCATTTCCTTCTGCAGGGGATCCTCCTGACCCAGGGATTGAGCTTGGATCTCCAGCATTGCAGGCAGATTCTTTACCGTCTGAGCCATCAAGGAAGCCCATATGGGGGTTGTACTGACAGTTTCTTTGATAAAATGATGGTGAGTAGAGGCAGTAATTTACATATTTTATTTGTTAAACGTGTTGAAACAAACACAAAGTTGATAATTGTTTGTTATCCCCAATATCTAATTTGAAATTACACTGGTCGTGAAATTCAAAAGTTCAGGAGCCCCTTGTCTGTGAAGTTTCTCCAAGGGCCAATTTCGCCAGCTTCACTTGGCTGTTTACTCTTTCTGCTTTCTACCCCAGATATCCTGAGAATTATGCCCCGTACTTTGTAACCTGGATACTTGGTAAGTGCCTCTACTTTGGGGCATTCAAGGTCTTCTAGCTGTGAGAACATCATGTTAAAAAATTGTATACAGGTAGTTAATTTTTTATTGATAGTAATAAACATTAGACTGTTAAGTCAAATGAATTTTTAGTAATTTAAAAATGCAGTAATAAATAACCAATGAGGATTTACTGGGTAAAAAAACAAAAACAACCCCTCCACCAAAAACAATAGTAACAAAAAAAAGGTGGAAGGATGCTATCAACTGGATTCACAGAAAAATGAGAGACTCAATACTGTTCAGTGCTGTTTCAAGAATTAGTGTTATGTTTAAGGCCCAAATCCATGCTAAGATTTAGAAATTGCATCTTTCAGCTTTTATTTTAGCAATTTTATGAAACAGTCTGCCTTTTCCAATCCAGGTGGACACAAATGTTACATTCAGAATTTTCTTAGAATGCTTAGAGTTATGTAGCCATTTCCAAAAATTTCAAAAGTAATATTTCTTCCAAGGAGAAGTTTAATTTTGTCTCAGGTTTTCTTAACTCATGCAGTCACGATGACAGGAAAGATGCTTAGTGGTGATTCAGACAGTCCTGAGGTTTGCTTTCCAAAAGTCAGCTGTTGATTCATACATCAAAATTTGTAACTTTGCAAAATCTTACTTTTCCTCCAGAGCACTGCAGTTCTTGACAGTTTGATTTTACTGAATTTAGGACAGTTTAACAAGGAGAAATGAGTAAACCTCTAGTAGCCACTTGCACCATGCACATACCAACCTGAGTTTAGATACTTTGGACCCATCAGTAATGCCTTTGTCTTTTTCCTGCAGTGTCAAATGGAAAGACTCCCAACTCTGTACCGCTCATAAATCATTTAACCTCTGAGAACTCATTTTTGTCTATGTAAAATAAGGATAATACCACCAGTTTCACAGAGTTGTGGATGAGATAATGCATATAAAGTTCCTTCACACTTTGGACACTGGAGTGTACTCCTTTCAGATGTCTTTATACTTTCTTAGATGACCCTAGGGGCACTTTATAGTTTGGGTCTCCAGGATCTTTTAATTCTAAAACCTGCTAATTGAAAGAAATAGCTTATTAAATATCTTAAACAGGTTTATGCCTAATTAAGTTTCCAGACTGTGTTTCAGATCTTCCAATTAGCACAAGAGCAAATAATGCCTGTGGTAGAATTGGGGGTGGGGTGGGGAAACCCCCATAATCTTTATCACTTCTTCCAATGCATGGTATTATTAATCCTGTGTTCCCATGGAAGCCCTTCAGATAAATGCCACAGTGGAAGAAGTGCATAACTAGCGAGCTGCTGAAACTTTCCTCCTTTTGTTGTAGGTATCCCTCCATATTGTGAAACAAACGTCTTAATCTCTTTAGAAGCGCTTAGATAGATCTCAGAGGTCACTGTTGCTGTTTTTTTTCCCTTTGGGCTAAAAAATCTCAGGGAACTATTTGTTGGGTTCTATTCCAGAATATTTTTTACCAAAAAAACAATTGAGACCCATCTTTATTACCACAACCAGCCAATCAATAGTCATTTGGTATTAACAGCATTGAAAAAGCAAGAGTTCCAGAAAAACATCTATTTTTGCTTTATTCACTATGCCAAAACCTTTTAAAGCAAAAATTTTTCTGGAACATTCTTGCTTTTTCGATGATCCACTGGATGTTGGCAGTTTGATCTCTGGTTCCTCTGCCCTTTCTAAATCCAGCTTGAACATTTGGAAGTTCATGGTTCATGAACTGTTGAGGCCTGGCTTGGAGAATTTTGAGCATTATTTTGCTAGCATGTGAGATGAGTGCAATTGTGCGGTAGTTGGAGCATTCTTTGGCATTGCCTTTCTTTGGGATTGGAATGAAAACTGACTTTTTCCAGTCCTGTGGCCACTGCTGAATTTTCCAAATTTGCTGGCATATTGAGTACAGCACTTTCACAGCATCATCTTTTAGGATTTGAAATAGCTCAACTGAAATTCCATCACCTCCACTAAATTTGTTTGTAGTGATGCTTCCTAAAATTATGTATTCATGCAAAATACTATGCACACAGTACTAGTAGCAGTAACTCTACCTGCTCACAAGCTAGTTTTTGAGGGTGAAATAAGAATCACATAGAATTGATATGAAAAGTACAAAGTTAGCCATGTAAAATTAAAATAGTATTGTTAACAGAGCTTCCCTGGTGGCTCAGATGGTAAAGTGTCTGCTTGCAACACGGAAGACCTGGGTTCAATCTGTGGATTAGGAAGATCCCCCGGAGAAAGAAATGGCAACCCACTCCAGTACTGTTGCCTGGAAAATTCTATGGACAGAGGAGCCTGGTAGGCTACAGCCCATGGGGTCGCAAAGAGTCAAACACGGCTGAGCGACTTCACTTTACTTTACTTTTACTTTATTAATAGTGCCTAGTTTACGTTAATGTGTGAGAGAATTCACTTACTTGACCATTTCCCCTTAACTCAGTGCCTTTCATAACCTTTATAATCTTAACATAGAAAGAATGAAGAACAGCTAAGTTATGTACATATTTTCTGAATATTCTTCTTTTGCATCTTAGAGACTATTCTGATTAATGTGGAGTATTTTCTTATCTCATATATAAAAATCTATTTTGATACTAACATTAGTTTTAATTTCTTAATTCTAAATATTAAGATTTTCCAATACTTACGAAAATAAACTCAGGAAATTTCTTTCTGGGTCAGCTCAGCTTCTTCCAAAATATAGTAGAGCATATAAAGATATAACTACATTAAATCAGTATTTTGACCATAATAATATTAAGAGTGGGTTTCCTTGGTGGCTCAAGTGGTAAAGAATCTGCCTTCCGTGCAAGAGACCCAGATTTGATCCCTGGGTCAGGAAGATCCCCTGGAGATAGTAAGAGTAATATGAGGTCACTCTTTGCAGTTATTCCTATAAATATGCCAACAAATTATCTCTTCAGAGAGATGTGGNAAATAAGGATAATACCACCAGTTTCACAGAGTTGTGGATGAGATAATGCATATAAAGTTCCTTCACACTTTGGACACTGGAGTGTACTCCTTTCAGATGTCTTTATACTTTCTTAGATGACCCTAGGGGCACTTTATAGTTTGGGTCTCCAGGATCTTTTAATTCTAAAACCTGCTAATTGAAAGAAATAGCTTATTAAATATCTTAAACAGGTTTATGCCTAATTAAGTTTCCAGACTGTGTTTCAGATCTTCCAATTAGCACAAGAGCAAATAATGCCTGTGGTAGAATTGGGGGTGGGGTGGGGAAACCCCCATAATCTTTATCACTTCTTCCAATGCATGGTATTATTAATCCTGTGTTCCCATGGAAGCCCTTCAGATAAATGCCACAGTGGAAGAAGTGCATAACTAGCGAGCTGCTGAAACTTTCCTCCTTTTGTTGTAGGTATCCCTCCATATTGTGAAACAAACGTCTTAATCTCTTTAGAAGCGCTTAGATAGATCTCAGAGGTCACTGTTGCTGTTTTTTTTCCCTTTGGGCTAAAAAATCTCAGGGAACTATTTGTTGGGTTCTATTCCAGAATATTTTTTACCAAAAAAACAATTGAGACCCATCTTTATTACCACAACCAGCCAATCAATAGTCATTTGGTATTAACAGCATTGAAAAAGCAAGAGTTCCAGAAAAACATCTATTTTTGCTTTATTCACTATGCCAAAACCTTTTAAAGCAAAAATTTTTCTGGAACATTCTTGCTTTTTCGATGATCCACTGGATGTTGGCAGTTTGATCTCTGGTTCCTCTGCCCTTTCTAAATCCAGCTTGAACATTTGGAAGTTCATGGTTCATGAACTGTTGAGGCCTGGCTTGGAGAATTTTGAGCATTATTTTGCTAGCATGTGAGATGAGTGCAATTGTGCGGTAGTTGGAGCATTCTTTGGCATTGCCTTTCTTTGGGATTGGAATGAAAACTGACTTTTTCCAGTCCTGTGGCCACTGCTGAATTTTCCAAATTTGCTGGCATATTGAGTACAGCACTTTCACAGCATCATCTTTTAGGATTTGAAATAGCTCAACTGAAATTCCATCACCTCCACTAAATTTGTTTGTAGTGATGCTTCCTAAAATTATGTATTCATGCAAAATACTATGCACACAGTACTAGTAGCAGTAACTCTACCTGCTCACAAGCTAGTTTTTGAGGGTGAAATAAGAATCACATAGAATTGATATGAAAAGTACAAAGTTAGCCATGTAAAATTAAAATAGTATTGTTAACAGAGCTTCCCTGGTGGCTCAGATGGTAAAGTGTCTGCTTGCAACACGGAAGACCTGGGTTCAATCTGTGGATTAGGAAGATCCCCCGGAGAAAGAAATGGCAACCCACTCCAGTACTGTTGCCTGGAAAATTCTATGGACAGAGGAGCCTGGTAGGCTACAGCCCATGGGGTCGCAAAGAGTCAAACACGGCTGAGCGACTTCACTTTACTTTACTTTTACTTTATTAATAGTGCCTAGTTTACGTTAATGTGTGAGAGAATTCACTTACTTGACCATTTCCCCTTAACTCAGTGCCTTTCATAACCTTTATAATCTTAACATAGAAAGAATGAAGAACAGCTAAGTTATGTACATATTTTCTGAATATTCTTCTTTTGCATCTTAGAGACTATTCTGATTAATGTGGAGTATTTTCTTATCTCATATATAAAAATCTATTTTGATACTAACATTAGTTTTAATTTCTTAATTCTAAATATTAAGATTTTCCAATACTTACGAAAATAAACTCAGGAAATTTCTTTCTGGGTCAGCTCAGCTTCTTCCAAAATATAGTAGAGCATATAAAGATATAACTACATTAAATCAGTATTTTGACCATAATAATATTAAGAGTGGGTTTCCTTGGTGGCTCAAGTGGTAAAGAATCTGCCTTCCGTGCAAGAGACCCAGATTTGATCCCTGGGTCAGGAAGATCCCCTGGAGATAGTAAGAGTAATATGAGGTCACTCTTTGCAGTTATTCCTATAAATATGCCAACAAATTATCTCTTCAGAGAGATGTGGATTTCCCTTGTGGCTCAACTGGTAAAGAATCCACCTGCAATGCGGGAGACCTGGTTTCAATCCCTGGGTTGGGAAGATCCCTTGGAAAAGGGAAAGGCTATCCATTCCAGTATTCTGGCCTGGAGAATTCCATGGACTATATAGTTCATGGGGTCGCAAAGAGTCGGATATGACTGAGCGACTTTCACTTCACTTCACTTTACATATATTAAAGCCAGGAAATCCATTTGCTCTCTAGATAATAAATAAATAGAGTCTTAAGAGCATTTACTTAACTGTACTGATCTGAAGGAGCATAACAGGAAAAAATAATTAAGACATTTGGATCCTTTATTCAACTCTGCTACTCAGCTCTGTTACGTTGGGCAAATAGTTTAATCTCTCGGATATAGTTTCCTCATATGTAAATAAAGAGGTTGATTTTTGAAGTCCCTGCTAGCCAGGAGGGCCTATGATTAGATTTCAATTTACATTGCATTCGTGGGGTAGATTAAGAGGAATAGGAAAGAGATTAGATTGAACAGGAAAATGAGGCCGAGGGGAAGAAAGCCAAGAAGTCAAAGAGAGAAAGTATAAATGAATACTTAGCACTGTTCTAGCGAATTTTCATGTTAAAAATATGAATTTGTTGTTATTCAGTTGCCTAGTCGTGTCCTACTTTTCGCAACGCCATGGATTGCAGCCCACCAGGCTGCCCTGCCTTCACTATCTCCCAGACTTTGCTCAGACTCATATCCTTGCTAGCTAACCATCTCATCCTCTGTTGCCCTCTTCTCCTTTTGCTTTCAGTCTTTCCCAACATCAGTCTCTTTTCCAGTGAGTCACCTCTTCACATCAGGTGGCCAAAGTATTGCAGCTTCATCATCAGTACTTCCTATCAATATTCAGGGTTGATTTCCTTTAGGATTAACTAGTTTGATCTTGCTGTCCAAGGGACACTCAAGAGTCCTCTCCACCACCACAGTTCTAAAGCTTCAATTCTTTGCTCTCAGTCTTCTTTTTGGTCCAACTCTCAAATCTGTACATCAGTCAGTCAGTTCAGTTGCTCAGTTGTGTCTGACTCTTTGCGACCCCATGGACTGCAGCACACCAGGCCTCCCTGTCCATCATCAACTCCTGGAGTTTACTCAAATTCCTGTCCATTGAGTTGGTGATGCCTGTATATGACTACTGGAAAAACCATAACTTTGACTATATGGACCTTTGTTGGCAAAGGGATGTCTCTGCTTTTTAATATGCTGTCTAGGCTTATCATATCATAGCTTTCTTTTCTTACCATAGCTTTTCTTCCAAGGAGCATCTTTTTAATTTCATGGCTGCAGTCACTGTCCACAGTAATTTGGAGCCTGAGAAAATAATGTTATCTTTCTACTTTTTCCCCATCTATTTGCCATTAAATGATGGGAGCACATGCCATGATCTTCGTTCTTTGAGTTTTATGCCAGCTCTTTCACTCTTCTTTCACCGTAATCAACATGTTCTTTTTTACTTTCTGCCATTAGGCTATCATCTGCATATCTGAGGTTGTGATATTTGTCCTGGCAACTTTGATTCCAGCTTGTGATTCATCCAGCCCAGCTTTTCACATGATGTACTCTGCGTATAAGTTAAGTAAGAAGGTTGACGATATACAGCCTTGATGCACTCTTCACCCAGTTTTGAACCAGTCAGTTTTTCCATGTCCGGTTCTAACAGTTGCTTCTTGGCCTGCATACAGGTTTGTCAGTAAACAGTTAAAGTGGTCTGCTATTCCCATCTCTTTAAGAATTTTCCACAGTTTGTTGTGATCCACACAGTCGAAGGCTTTAGTGTGGTCAGTGAAACAGAAGTAGGTGTTTTTCTGGAATTCCCTTACTTTCTTTGTGATCCAGTGAATGTTGACAATTTGATCTCTGTCTCCTCAGCCTTTTCTAACTCCAACTTGTACATCTAGAAGTTCTTGGTTTATGTACTGATGAAGCCTACCTTGAAGGATTTTGAACATTCCCTTTTTGAGCATGTGAAGTGAGTGTGATTGTATGATTGTCTATACATTCTTTGGCATTGCCTTTCTTTGGATTTGGAATGAAAACTGACCTTTTTCAGTCTTGAAGTTACTGCTGAGTTTTCCAAATTTGCTGACATATTGAGTGCAGAACTTTAACAGCATCATCTTTTAGGATTTGAAATAGCTCAGCTGGACTTCCATCACCTCCACTAGCTTTGTTTGTAGTTCAGTTCAGTTGCTCAGTCGTGTCTGACTCTTTGTGACCCCATGAATCACAGCACGCCAGGCCTCCCTGTCCATCACCAACTCCCGGAGTTCACTCAGACTTATGTCCATCGAGTCCGTGATGCCATCTAGCCATCTCATCCTCGGTCGTCCCCTTCTCCTCCTGCCCCCAATCCCTCCCAGCATCAGAGTCTTTTCCAGTGAGTCAACTCTTCGCATGAGGTGGCCAAAGTACTGGAGTTTCAGCTTGAGCATCATTCCTTCCAAAGAAATCCCAGGGTTGATCTCCTTCAGAATGGACTGGTTGGATCTCCTTGCAGTCCAAGGGACTCTCAAGAGTCTTCTCCAACACCACAGTTCAAAAGCATCAATTGTTCAGTGCTCAGCCTTCTTCACAGTCCAACTCTCACATCCATACATGACCACAGGAAAAACCATAGCCTTGACTAGACAGACCTTTGTTGGCAAAGTAATATCTCTGCTTTTCAATATACCATCTAAGTTGTTTGTAGTAATGCTTCCTAAGGCTCACTTGACTTCACACTCCAGGAAAAATATCAATATATGTACATAAACACTGTCTCTATTTTTTTATTTTCAAATTGAGTTGTGCCTTTTTTTAGTTTTTATTTTTAACATTTGGATCTTCCCAACCCAGGGATCGAACCCAGGTCTCCTACATTGCAGTTGGATTCTTTACCAGCTGAGCCACAAGGGAAGCCCAAGAATACTGGAGCGGATAGCCTGTCCTTTCTTCAGCCGATTTTCCCAACCCAGGAATAAAACCAGGGTCTCCTGCCTTGCAGGCAGATTTCTTACCAACTGAGCTATCAGGGAAGTCCCTTAATTTTTATTTTTAACACTTTATTGAAGTATAACCAAGTTACAGTGTTGTGTTAATTTCTGCTGTATAGGGCAGTGGTTTATATATATATGTATTTATGACTGAAAGATCCCAGGAAAGTGAAAGTGTCAGTTGCTTAGTTGTATCCAACTCTTTGGGACCCCTGGACCATAGCCCACCAGGCTCCTCTGTCCGTCGGGATTCTCCGGGCAAGAATACTGGAGTAGGTTGCCATTCTTTTCTCCAGGGATCTTCCTGACCCAGGGATTGAATGTGGGTCTCCTGCGTTGCAGGTGGGTTCTTTATTGTCTGAGCCACCAGGGAAGCCCTTGTGGAATATATGTAAATATATATATACACACACAGATACATATATATGTGTATATATATTTTTTACCATTACAGTTTATCACAGGATATTGAATATAGTTCCATGTGCTACAGGCAGTAGGTCCTTATTGCTTATCTATCCTATTATGTAATAGTTTGCAAGACTATTTCTGCTCTTGATTCTCTTTTTTGGTAATCATATCCACTGGTCTCAGTACAAAGGATGAATTGTCAGCTTCAGGGATAAGATACTGCATTATTGGTGTGAGGGCAGAGGGAAAGTGGCAGGAAGTGGCCAGGATAGTAGGTAGCAAGGACAACAATGAAAGTAGATCACCAGAGAATCTGAACCAGGGCAAGAGTATGTATGACTAGATAAAACTAGATTTAAAGTTGTTTATCCCAAACTGTAGTCCGTACTTTACCGTTAAGTAGCCACTGAATTACCCTGGGCTCAAGTTTGAGATTTAGAAAGCAGTACTGAACATAAAGAGGCTAATGTGATACAGAAATGAAAGTCTGTAGGATCCCCAAAGTACAAATGAAATGGACAGGAATGTGGAATGAAGGGACAGGTAGGAAACTGGCTCATCAATATGGATGCTATTGTAATATCAGAAATTATATAATTAAACAGGGAATATGTTAGATAATATACAGGTATAAAGTTTGTGTCAGACCTTGACTCACAGAACAGATATGTTCTAATAGTATGTAAGTTTATTTTGGATCTGTCAAATCGGTTTAATTGTGCTAAGAATGCATACTGTTTTAAAGGACTCCTTACAAAGAGCAATTATACTGTAATTAATTTTTTAATAAATACAATATTCTTTATTGAGTTTACTTGAAGACATAAAGTTCAGATACACGAATATGACCACAGTTGTTAACATCATTACTGTATTTAATATTTTTGTGGGAACACTAGCCAATGAAATCAAAGAGAAATTGTAATTACTTGAGTAATAACTCTTCTTCCCACTAAGTATATTTTTACTCACATTGCTCAACATTGCTCAGTTAGTGAGTTAAATGAATGAATAATGAGAGCCACCAGTTCTGAGCACTGTGTTGAATGTTTTCTTTACATTTTGTTTCATGTTCTCAGTTCAGAGTCATGTAATTACTTCAGAGTCATGTAATTACTCAGAGATCAAAGCTAGTCAGTGATGCTGGGCTAGGTGGGAGATACAGAGATTTATAAAAAGATCCTGCACTTAGAGATTATAGTCTTCTAAAAGCTGAATAAATGCTTTAACCAAACATAGAAAACATTGACATACTATTTGTGCATAGTTAATAGCAGTAGTGATATTTGGGCTAATATGTCATATGCTGTTTTGATGCAATGATATAGCACTCTTTTTGTTGATATAATGTAATTCTTTTTTTTTTTTGAGTTTAAAAAATCTGAGTCATTTGCATCGTGAAATATTCCCATTAGTTGTACCCTTTACATTAAAATTTCAGGTTGAGCAAGGGTCACTCTTCTGTAACTTCACAATTTTCAAGAGGAAGAAGAAAATAATTGATAAAGCATAGCTTTGTGGCAAGAAAAATTCTAATTTAATTCAAAGACTTTCTAAATAAATAGAACAGTTCATGCGGTTGCAAAGAGTTGGACACAGCAACTTAAGTACCGAAAATGATGTCATAGCTTTTGGAACTTCCATCTCTACATGATGAAATTAAGGAGATACAAACCATACCAAAAATGCTTTTTATAAGTAAAAACTGTGGCTCTCTATAAGTAAAAAAGATTTTAGTCCTTTAAAAAAAAAAGACTGTTCAAAAGGTTTTCTCGTAAGTTATGCAGGAGATGAGATAATTTGAAGAATAAAACATCAGAAGAAAATATGTAGTGTTAGCATGTAGCTTTCTCCTCACCACTCTTCAGATAGAAAATATATCAGTACCTGGAAAACTTCACATAAGAATATGGAGGGAGATTCGGGATTGGGAGCTTGTGTGTACCTGTGGTGGACTTATGTCGATGTAGGGCAAACCCAATAGAGTATTGTAAAGTTAAATTTAAAAATAAATAAAAAAAAAAAAAAAAAAAAAAGAATATGCANGACTAAAAATTACTCTTACCTTAACCGGAACAGAAATCTCTCCAGATTTCTTGGACATTATTTCTATTTCTGTACCTTGACAACCATGGCGGCATAACTGGTACCTCTAGAGCTGACTGAATATAAGTTGATACATAAATGACGGAATGATCTGTGCTTCAGTTTAGTTTAGAAATTAGGATCTCAGTATGCTGACCTTTGAACCATGTACTGCTTTCTGTCCATACTAGAGTTTATGTCATATATTATACATCAGTGTGAAGAGATTGCTCTACTAAGAGCTGTCCCCAATATTTAGGATAGGCTTAGATGTGAATAATATTTAGAGGGAAGACAAGTTATCAACTTGCAGAAGAAAATTTCTCTGAAAAGCGTAAGCTAAATAAATAAAACCAGTTTCTATTTAGTTTTTATTTTCTCATACTTCTTTATCAGAATTTTCTCTTTCTGTGTTCCTGTTTAGTATCAGAAGAACCTACGGAGCTCATCTTTTGTGCTGACCTATGGAAAGTAGAGACTACTGTTTGTTTTTGGTTGGCCATTGTTTAACTTTTGATGCTTTTGACTTCCCTGATTTTTTTTTCTTTTTAATTAGAGAATAATTGCTTTACAGTGTTGTGTTAGTTTCTGCTGTACAACAGAAAGGCTCATCACCCTAACAAGAATTACAGTCTATTCCTGATTTTTGTTTTAAAATGTTTTGTTGAATGATGAAGCCAAACCTAACAAATAAAGCATAAAGCTCTTAAGACAGAAAATAGAGACTTCCTTGGTGGTCCAGTGGCTAAGACTCAGCACTCCCAATGCAGAGGATGCAGGTTTGATCCCTGGTCAGGGAACTAAATTGCATATGCTACAACTAAAAGACCCCACAGGTGACAACGAAGGGCCCACAGGCACCACAACTAAGACCAGGTGCAACCAAATAATATTTTAAAAAAAGAAAATAAGTTCAAACCAAATGGGTTAAACATTTTGATAGTGAGCTTTCCAATGAAAAGAATTTAAAGATCTTCTTTGAACAGCTATAAAGAATAAGAAGGTTGTCAGTGATGTTGGCTGTATAGATCACTTAGTTAATCTCTTAGCTTTTTCATAATACCTTTAATATTTTTATTTCTAAGTTATTGTAGCCATTTGAATTGTGTGACAGTGTCTAAAATGAGATATAATGTTTATTTTATCATCCTAATGTTTAAATATGGACAAATCAGATCAATTAAGCTATTTATTTGAATCTAGGACTATGTTGTGTAGTTCTTTAAGAATCTAATATTTAGAGGGAAGACAAGTTATCAACTTGCAGAAGAAAATTTCTCTGAAAAGTGTAAACTTAAATATGGAGCAATCTGTTCCTTCCTCAGTCTAAATTGAGCAAATAAAATAATTTTTCTCTTTTCTGTCTTTTAACATACCAGAAAATACTCTTCTGAAAGTTTTGCAGTTGCCTAGAAATCACATTGTTATGCCTGCTGCTGCTAAGTCGCTGCAGTTGTGTCCAACTCTGTGCGACCCCACAGACGGCAGCCCACTGGGCTCCGTCATCCCTGGGATTCTCCAGGCAAGAACACTGGAGTGGATTGCCATTTCCTTCTCCACATTGTTATGCCTATTGCATCCTAAATAGTAATGAATTGTTGAATATGTTCTTTGAGTATAGAGTATGAAGCTGATACTATAGATATAAAATACAGAGCCCCATTCACATCTTAGGGACTGTGTATCCTTGACATGGTAAAGATAAAGCAAAAGTAGGAACTGGCATTTTTAAGAAATAAGATACTTTGTTCACTTTCATATCCATTGAAACTTGTTTGAATTTCTTCTCCTAGGGCCTTCAGGCATAAATTCTTAAGTCCTCTTATTTTTTCTTATTTTACGATCTGCCACCAGTAGAGGTATATTGAGAATGAAGCATGTCCTTTAAAAAAACAAATGCAGTATTCAGAATTTGTCTAATATCACTTGTACCTAATGTAAAATTTACTGTCTTAGTCATTTCTAAGTGTATATTTCAGTGGTGTTCAGTATATTCATCCTTCTGTGACCAATCCTTAGAACTTAATCATTTTGAGAAACTGAAACTCTGTGTATTAAACAACTCTCCATTTTCCCCTTCTTCTAGGCCCTGGCAATTCTACTTTCTGTTTCTGTGAAATTGACTACTCTAGGTACTGTATAAGTAAAATCATACAGTATTTGTTCTTTGGGGGATGAGTTTATTTCACTTTTATCATTCAGTCGCTAAGTCGTGTATATCTCTTTGTGACCTCATGGACTGTGTAGCACACCAGGGAAAGATGGCTAGAGATCCATCACTGTCTCTTGGAGTTTGCTCAAACTCATGTCCATTGAGTCAGTGATGACATACAATCATCTCATCCTCTGTCACTCCCGTCTCCTGCCCTCAGTCTTTCCTAGTGTCAGGGTCTTTTCCATGAGTTGGCTCTTCGTGTCAGGTGGCCAAAGTATTTGAGCTTCAGCATCAGTCCTTCTAATGAGTATTCAGGGTTGCTGTACTTTAGGATTGACTGGTTTAATCTCCTTGCTGTCCAGGGGACTCTCAAGAGTCTTCTCTAGCACCACAGTTCAAAAGCATCAGTGCTTTGGCACTCAGTCTTCTTTATGGTCCAGGTCTCACATCTGTGCATGACTACCGGAAAAACCATAGCTTTGTACGGACCTTTGTTGGCAAAGTGATGTCTCTGCTGCTTTTTAATATTCTGTCTAGGCTTATCATAACTTTCTTCCAAGGAGCAAGCGTCTTTTAATTTCATGGCTGCAGTCACCATCCGCAGTGATTCTGGAGCCCAAGAAAATAAAGTCTGTCACTGTTTCCACTTTTTCCTCATCTGTTTGCCACGAAGTGATGGGACCAGATGCCATGATCTTAGTTTTTTGAATGTTGAGTTTTAAGCCAACTTCTTCACTCTCCTCTTTCACTTTCATTAAGAGGCTCTTTAGTTCCTCTTCACTTTCTGTCATTAGAGTGGTGTCATCTGTATATCTGAGGTTGTTGATATTTTTCCTGACAGCCTTGATTCCAGCTTGTGATTCATCCAGCCTGGCATTTCAAATGATGTACTCTGTGTGGAAGTTAAATAAGCAGGGTGACAGTAATACAGCCTTGACATACTCCTTTCCTGATTTTGAATCAATCTGTGCTTCCATGTCTGGTTCTAACTGTTGCTTCTTGACCTGCATACAGGTTTCTCAGGAGGTAGGTAAGGTGGTCTAGTATTCCCATCTCTTTAAGAATTTCCCACAGTTTATTTCACTTAGCACAATGTTTTAAAGTTTTTTCCGTGTTGGGAAGTATATCAGAATTTCCTTCCTTTTTAAGAATGAATATTGTTCCACTGTATGGATAGTACCACATTCTGTTTATCCATTCATCTGTTGATAAGCATTTGGGTTTTTTCCACCTTTTTGGTATTGTGAATAGTGATTCTACAAGCATAGTGTCCAAATATCTGTTTCTCTACTTTGAATTCTTTGTGTGTATACCTAGAAGAGGAATTACTAGATCATATAGTAATTCTATGTTTAATTTTTTGAGGAGTACCATACTGTTTTTTGCAGTGGCTGATCTAGTTTGCATCCCTATCAGTGTTATGCAAGGGTTCTAATTTCTCTACATCCTTTCCAGTGCTTATTATTTTCTGGATGCTACCTTCCTTGCTACCTTCCTATACTCCTTCCAGCCTTCCTTCCTCCCTTTTTCCCTTTCTCCCTCCCTGTCTTTTTCTCCATCCACCTGCCCTTTTTGGCTTCTTTTTGTGTGTTGGCTTCATTCTTTCAGTGCAGACTGACTTTTTTGCTGCACATGACAAGAAAGATACTTACCAATTAAGTTTTATGTTTGAGAGATTCAAATCTCATCCTGGCCTCAAAGTTCTGGTACAAAACGTTTCCATCTCTGGATCACTTAACTGAGACTCTCGAATAGGGTCATCTTTGTTAATCTGGCAACTCTTAAGCATGATAACTGTTAGATAGAGAGAGAGAAATTAAGACAAAAGATACTAGTCAGTTTCAGATATCTAATACTTCCCTTTTGCCAGAAGAAATAGGAAGTTGGTACAAAAGTTGCTGCAGTTTTACATTGTTGAACTTTGCTATTTGGTACTAGAATACATTCTTAAATAAATGTTTGTATGTAATACATCATTTTAATACACTTTTCTCGCATTATGTTTCTTGCTATTGACTTATTACTTGCTGTTTTATATTTATTTTAGATTAGGGAAATGATATTAGACAAAAAGCAAATTCAAGAGGTGGTGTTTTTTTTTCTTTTGAGTTCAAAATGGGTTATAAAGCAGTGGAGACAATTTGCAACATCAACAGCACATTTGGCCCAGGAACTGCTAACAACCCTTTATACATGAAAGTGGTGGTTCAAGAAGTTTGGCAAAGAAGATGAGAGCTTTTAAGATGAGGAGTGCTATGGCCAGCCATCGGAAGTTGACAGTGACCAATTGAAAGCAGTCATCAAAGCTGATCCTCTTACAACTGCATGAGAAGTTGCCAAGGAACTCAGTGTTGACTGTGCTATGGTCGTTTGGCATTTGAAGCAAATTGGAATAGTGATAAAGTTCAGTAACCAGATGCTTCATGAGCTGACCACAAATGAAAAAAATCATCATTTTGAAGTGTCATCTTCTCTTATTCTGTGGAACAACAACAATCCATTTCTCAATTGGATTGTGATGTGCAACAGAGTGGATTTTCTATGATAACTGGTGATGACAAACTCGAGGTTGGAGCGAGAAGAAGCTCCAAAGCGCCTCCCAAAGCCAGACTTGCTCAAAAAAAGGTCATGGTCACTGGTGGTCTGCTGCCAGTCTGATCCATTACAACTTTCTGAATCCTGGGGGAACCATTATATCTGAGAAGAATGCTCAGCAGATTGATGAGATGCACTGAAAATTGCAACACCTGCAGCTGGCATTGGCCAATAGAATGGGCCCAGTTTTTCTCCACAACAACACCCGACTGCATGTCACAGAACCAACTCTTAAAAAGTTGAGCAAATTTGGTTATGAAGTCTTGCCTCATCCACCATATTCACCTGACCTCTCCCAAACCAACTACCACTTCTTCAAGCATCTCGACACTTTTTGCAGGCAAAACACTTCCATAACCAGAAGGAGGCAGAAAATGCTTTCCAAGAGTTCACTGAGTCTTGATGCATGGATTTTTATGCTACAGGAATAAACAAACTTCTTTCTCATTGGCAAAAATGTGTTGATTGTAATGGCTCCTATTTTGATTAATAAAGATGTGTTCGAGCCTGAAAAAGAGAAAGTCGCTCAGTCGTGTCCGACTCTTTGCAACTCCATGGACTATAGAGTTCATGGAATTATCTAGGCCAGAATACTGGAGTGGGTAGCCTTTCCCTTCTCCAGGGAATCTTCCTAACCCAGGGATCAAACCCAGGTGTCCCGCATTGCAGGCAGATTCTTTGTCACAAGGGAAGCCCAGGAATACTGGAGTGGGTAGCCTATCCCCTCACCAGCAGATCTTCCTGACCCAGGAATTGAACTGGGGTATCCTGCATTGCAGACAGATTCTTTACCAACTGAGCTATCAGGGAGGCTCAGTTTGAGTATTTGAGCCTAGTTACGATGATTTAAAATTCACAGTCTGAAGCTGCAGTTACCTTTGTACCAACCTGATAATATGATTTGTTCACACTTTACAAATGATATGGTATTTATCACCTGTTAAACAGTAATTGGAACTCATTTTTGTTTAGTTGCTAGTCCTGTCTGACCCTTTGCAACCCCATGGACTGCAGCATGCCAGGCTTCCCTGTCCCTCACTATCTCCCAGAGTTTGCTCAAACTCATGTTCATTGAATCAGTGATGCCTTCCAGCCATCTCATCCTCTGTCATCCTTTTCTCCTGCCTTCAGTCTTTCCCAGCATCAGGGTCTTTTCTAATAAGTCAGTTCTTTGCATCAGGGAGCCAAAGAATTGGAGCTTCAGCTTCAGCATCTGTCCTTCCAGTGGATGTTCAGAATTGATTTCCTTTAGAATTGACTGGTTTGACCTTGTTCTCTAAGGGACTCTCAAGAGTCTTCTCCAGCACCACAACTGAAAGCATCAATTCTTCGGTACTGAGCCTTCTTTATGGTCCAACTCTCACATCTGTACATGACTACTGGAACTTTGACTATATGCACCTTTGTCAGCAAAGTGATGTCTCTGCTTTTTAATACGCCATCTAGGTTTGTCATAGATTTTCTTCCAAGGAGCAAGTGTTGTTTAATTTCGTGGCTGCAGTCACCATCTGCAGTGATTCTGTAGCCCATGAAAATAAAGTCTGTCACTGTTTCCATTTTTCGCCATCTGTTTGCCATGAAGTGATGAGAACGAATACCATGGTCTAAGTTTTTTGAATGTTGAGTTTTAAGCTGGCTTTTCCACTCTTCTCTTTCACTTTCATCAAGAGTCTCTTTAGTTCCTCTTTGCTTTCTGCCATTAGGATGGTGTAATGGGCATATCTGAGGTTATTGATATTTCTCCCAGCAATCTTGATTCCAGCTTGAGCTTTATCCAGCCCCACATTTTTCATGGTGTACTCTGCATATAAGTTAAAATAAGCATGGTGACAATATACAGTCTTGATGTACTCCTTTCCCAATTCGGAACCAGTCCATTGTTCCATATCCGGTTCTAACTGTTGCTTCTTGACCTGCGTCAGGTTTTGCAGGAGGCAGATACAGTCGTCTGATATTCCTATATTCAGGAATTCTCCAGTTTGTTTTGATCCACATAGTCAAAGACTTTAGCTTAGTCTATGAAGCAGAAGTAGATTCTTTTCAATTCCTTTGCTTTTTTTGTGATCCAACAGATGTTGGCAATTTGATCTCTGGTTCCTCTGCTTTTTCTTAATCCAAGTTGTACATCTGGAAGTTCTCAGTTCACATACTATTGAAGCCTGCCTTGAAGGATTTTGAGCATTACCTTGCTAGAATGTGAAATGAGTGCAATTGTGTGGTAGTTTGAACATTGTTTGGCATTGCCCTTTTTTGGGATTGGAATGAAAACTGACCTTTTCCAGTCCTGTGGCACTGCTGAGTTTTCCAAATTTGCTGGCATATTGAGTACAGCACTTTCACAGCATCATCTTTTAGAATTTGAAATCGCTCAGCAGGAATTCCATCACCCTATTAGCTTTGTTTGTAGTGATGCTTCCTAAGACCCACTTGACTTCACACTCCAGGGTGTCTGGTTCTAGGAGAGTGATCACACCATTGTCGTTATCCAGGTCATTAAGACCTTTTTTGTACAGTTTTGTGTATTCTTGCCTCCTCCTCCTCTTAATCTCTTCTGTTCTGTTAGGTCCTTACCATTTCTTTCCTTTATTGTACCCATCTTTGCATGAAATGTTCCTTTGGTATCTCTTAATTTTCTTGAAGAGGTCTCTGGTCTTTCCCACTCTGTTGTTTTCCTCTGTTTCTTTGCATGGTACACTTAGGAAGGCTTTCTTATCTCTTCCTTGCTCTTCTTTGGAACTCTGCATTCAGATGGGTATATCTTTCCTTTTCTCTTTACTCTTTGCTTTTCTTCTTTTCTCAGCTATTTGTAAGGCCTCCTCAGATAGCCATTTTGCTTTTTTGCATTTATTTTTCTTGGGGATGGTTTTGATTACCCTCTTCTGTACAGTGTTACAAACTTCCCTCATGGTGCTTCACGTACTCTGTCTCAGATCTAATCCTTTGAATCTATTTGTCACTTCCACTGTAAAATCATAAAGGATTTGATTTAGGTCATACCTGAGTGGCCTAGTCGTTTTCCCTACTTTCTTCAATTTAAGTATGAATTTTGTGATAAGGAGCTGTTCTGAACCACAGTCAGCTCCAGGTCTTGTTTTTGCTGAGTGTATAGCTTATCCATCTTCAGCTGCAAAGAATATAATCAGTCTGATTTTGGTATTGACCATCTGGTGATGTCCATATGTAGAGTCATCTCTTGTGTTGTTGGAAGAGAATGTTTGCTGTGACCAGTGTGTTCTCTTGGCAAAATTTTGTAGCTTTTGCACTGTTTCATTTTATTCCAAGGCCATACTTTCCTGTTACTCCAGCTATCTCTTGACTTCCTACTTTTCCATTCCTGACCCCTGTGATGAAAAGGACATCTTTGTTTGGTGTTAGTTCTAGAAGGTCTTTTAGGTCTTCATAGAACTGTTCAGCTTCTTCCACATCAGTGGTTGGAACATAGACTTGGACTACTGGATATTGAATGGTTTGCCTTGGAAATGAACTGAGATCATTCTGTCTTTTTTGAGATTGCATCCAAGTACTGCATATCAGACTTTTTGTTGAGTATGAGGGCTACTCCATTTCTTCTAAGGGATTCTTGCCCACAGTAGTAGATATAGTGGTCATCTGAATTAAATTCACCCATTCCAGTCAGTTTTAGTTCACTGATTCCTAAAATGTCAGTGTTCACTCTTGCCATCTCCTGTTTGACCACTTCCAGTTTACCTTGATTCATGGACCTAACATTCCAGGTTCCTGTGGAATATTGAATTAGAACTCAGAGCTTCTCAGATGTTGAAACATTAAAAATGTAATGTTTATGTGCCTTTTTTTTTTTTTTTTACATTTTACTTCATTTAGAACTGTGAAATGCAGTTTAAATAAAAGTCAGTTAATGTTTTTAGAAATCACTTGGAAAGCTTATAGTTTTCACTGAAGTTCAGCTCTAAACATGACAGAACTAGAATGGATCAATATTAAAGTCAGGAATTTACATGCAAGCGAAGGAGTGTGTATTTAAAACCACACAGTTAGAGTGTGTAGGGAATACGGTAGCTTTTAGAGATGCCCATGAAATTTAGAAACCTTCTCAGACTACTGAAGAGTATTAATTTTTCTGTATCCGTGATGCATGATCCTAAGGTACTGATAAAACGTGAATGAAAGACACGTGCATCAAAGCAAAGTAGTAACTTATCTATGACATCTATTATAATTTCTATAATATGTATCTGTATAAAACTTTAATTCCTGATTTATAAAACAATACTCAAAACGTGTTACATATAAGAACTACTTTTCATAATTGGTTGCTTGGAGAGTCTGAATTTAGAAGAGTGGGAAATTTTTTTCATAAACAGTAGCCTAGGGAAACTGACTCTAAGGGCAGATTTTTAAAAAGTTTTATTTTATACTGGAGTATAGTTGATTAACAATGTTGTATTAGTTTCACGTGTACAGCACAGTGATTCAGTTACACATATAAATGTACCCATTCTTTTCCTTTTCCATTTAGTTTATTACAGAGTATTGAGCTGAGTTCCCTGTACGATAAAGTAGGTACTTATTGGCTATCTATTTTAAATATAGCATTGTATACCTGTCAATCTCAAACTCCCAATCTACCCCACCCCCTCCCTTTTCTCTCCTGGTAACTATAAGTTTTTCTCTTAAGTCTGTGATTCTGTGTCTGTTTTGTAAATAAGTCTTTTGTAATAAGTGATATCATATGATATATGTCTTTCTTTGACCTGGTTTTAGTATGATAATCTTCAGGTGTATCCATGTTGCTACAACTGGCATTATTTCATTGTTTTTAATGGCTGAGTAATATTCTGGGGGTGGGGTGTATGTATGTATAAACTTTATCCATTCATCTGTCAGTGGATATTTAGGTTGCTTCCATTCCTTAGCTATTGTAAACAGTGCTACAGAGAACATTGAGGTGCATGTATTCGTTCAAACCATGTTCTTCTCTGGATATATGCTCAGGAGTGGGATTGTCATATCATATGGTAGCTCCGTTTTGAGTTTCTTAAGGAACCATACTGTTCTCCAGAGTAACTGCACCAGTTTACATTCTCAGTAACAGTGTCGGAGAGTTCTAAAGGCAGATTTCTTGAGAGAGATTAATTGCCTAAAGTATTTATAGTTTAGGAGCAATGTGCATGTTTTACTCTTACGTACTTAACGTAAGCCAGAGATTTATTTTACCTAATAAGCGTATTATGTTAAAAATTCAAAGCAGGGATTTGTGGGACTTAGTGACCAATCACACCTTGGAATGAATTTTTGTTGACTTTAGACTATTTTCTTAGAAAGCCCAACTGAGATCAGATGCTTTGAGGAACATCTTTTTTTTGCAGGGATAAATTCTCTCGGTATGCTTTTATCATAATTTTTTTTAAATTAGAAAAACTGCAATACATTTAAATATGAATCACTTCTCAGTCCCCCTCCCTAGAAATATTAATAATTTCTTGTGTCCTCATCTCCTAGCAGAAGTTTTGATTTAGTGGACTACAAGAACAGATTGGACTAGGCTGTATTTTCTCTAATGGCAGGGTTCACTTGGATAGAGTCTTTAGTGTCTTATATATGGTTTATAAGGGCTTTACTGGTCCTTGGGAAGAGTTGCCTGTAGCTGGGTAACTTTTACAGAAGAGATGCAAGAGCAATTTTTTAAAATTGCTGAGTTTTAAGCCGGCATGCTCAAAAGGTAAATGTGTTATTACTTTCTTCTTCCCCTTCCCTCTTGTGGTATAGGTGCTCTTCTTCCCAGAAGCTGGAGATCAAATTAGTGTTGCTTAGGCTATATTTAAAGTATGAGTATCTTAAGACTTTAGTGTTAATGTCTGTGGCAGTAGCCATAGTCTTTCAAGTATCAGAAGCCCAAATTATATTGGTTTAAGCAAAGAAAAGAATGTATGGCTTATGTGACTGAAAAGTTTAGGGATCTGGGTACTCAGAAAAGTAAGAATTTCTTTTTCTCCTGATTTTGCTATCCTCTCTGTTGATGCAGTTCCCAAGTAGCCTCTTTAGGGTTGTGTCCTATCAATTTAACTTTAGAATAAAGAGAACATATTGATAAACAATAAGGACCTACTTACTGTGTAGCATAGGGAACTCAGCACAATATTCTGCAATAATCCAAATGGTAAAAGAATTTGAATAAGAATAGATAACATTTAAAGTTATAACTGGGCTTGCCTGGTGGCTCAGATGGAAAAGACTCCCCGCAGTGTCAGAGACCTGGGTTTGATCCCTGGGTCAGGAAGATCCCCTGAAGAAAGAAATGGTAACTGAATCCCTTTGCTATGCACCTGAAACTAAAACAACATTGTTAATCAACTGCACTCCAATATAAAATAAAAATTAAAAAAGAGAACATCTCTTACCAAGAATTTCAAGAGAAATTTTAGGATTGTCTTTGGCATGGTTTTATGGATCTGAAAGTGTTCCTGTGGGACTTCCCTCATGGTCCAGTGGTTAAGACTGTGCTTCCACTGCACCAGGCCCAGGTTCAATCCCTGGTGGGAGGAACTAAGATCCCACGTGCCATAGGATGTGGCCAGAAAAAGAAAAAGGTGTTCCTCAACTGTTATATGTGGCCAGCACGCCATAACTACATAGGCATGACAATAGAGGAGCTGTAGTTTAGGATATACTCAGTTGTACTAGAATAATAACTCCCAGATCTCATGGGCTAAGCAGAAACAGCTTATTTCTTGCTTCTGCAATGTCAGCCACAAGGCTAGGTGATAATGCTCTAGTAGTCCATGTAGCAACTCAAGAATTCATATTATTTTCATCTTTATCTTAAAGATGAAACATCTTTATCTTAAACATGAAACTTCCACAGTTGCTTTAGCAGAGAATGAGGAAGCCCGAGGTTTATGTATGAGCTGTAAAACTTTAGCTTGGTATTTACACAAAAGTTATAGCCCATTATACAGAATTAGCCACAACTGGAAGTGGGCTGGAAAATGTATGAAATAGCAAGATTTTTTTGGTGAGCAGAAATAGGTCTGCTACAAACTGTTACAGAATAAAATAGCATAGTAAGTGATGTAGGTATGCAAAGACAGTGTGTTGATTATAACCTGTAACTCTAAATAATACTTAAAATGCTGATTTGTTCAGAATTTGTTACTACTTGCTCTTTGGAATGTTCTTTGCCCAAGTTTGACTTGTTTTTGTTTAATTTATGGATTCGTAGTTTAAAATCACTACTTTAAAAGTAATTTCTGGAATTCAATCAGTCTATAGGTTATAGACTATAGTTATAACCATAATACCATAAAGTAATCAATTGCCTCGTAATTGCTAACTTCCATGAATATTATAGTTCAGTATATCTCAAATTATTTGTGATGACGGACTAGATTCTTTTAAAGTGTCTACTGGTGCTTTTATAAAATACAAAAAGTTTTGAATACTTGAAAAATGATGTAAAAATAGACATGAAATACCCTACATTTTTTGCTGTTAGATTCAACATTTATAAAATTACTCTCAACTTCTGTACTTAGCTTGTTGTGGATCAATAATGAAGAGTAAATGGACTTTTCCTTAGTCCATGGATCATGTTTTGAGGAGCATGCCATAAAGGACTGTGGTTAATGCTTTGCAAATAATTGTCTCCTTTAATTCTCATATATGGGGTAGAGGTTACTGTTACCATCATTTATAGAAAACGGGGCATAGAGAGGGATTTTATGTGACAGGTGTTGTATAAAACCCATGTAGTCCAGTTTGACTCCAGAGTCCGTGTGCTTGTCTGCCTCTGATTTTGCAGAGATGAAATGATAGATCATCATGTTACTGTGTTATTACATCATTAAATTCTTGGTTTAATGAAATTGGAGACTTTTAAAATGTAAGTCAATTTCGACAACAGCATTTTTAACAGATTTTTAAAAATCTTCCTATAGAAATCTGGTTAAGAAGTACTGTCCCAAACGTTCCTCCAAAGATGAAGAGCCAAGGTAAATTATATACCTATTTATTATTGCTTATGAAAATTTGAGTATATTTTTGTTATTTAGTAAAATAAATATTATACCATTAACTTTTTATAAAAATTTTAACAAGATTTGTATCATAATAAAAATTATGTATATGAAAGAGGAAAGTACTATTTTTTCTTATGAGAA
>SJYV01011337.1:3628395-3714186 GCA_006410875.1 Neotragus pygmaeus
AAAAAAAAAAAAAATTACCATTTCCTTGTATTGACCCCACTCATCTCCCTGTTCACTTTCAGTTTGTAAAAAAACTAAAATAACAAATCTATTTTTCTCATGAATAAGTATTTAGATATTGTTAGCAGATTCTCTACTCATAGATGAACTGTTTGTTTCTTCAATTATTCTACGTATGAAATATCTTCAAGTTATCATTCACTGTGACTACTTCCATTTAGATATCATTTAATTAACCAATATTCCACTTAAAGTATGTTGGATCAAATGGGCTGTAGTTCAATTTGATCAATTCTGAGTGTGATTACCTTGCTTGTTTTGAAAACTAAATTTATATTAATTACACCCTAAATGTATATTGGTTTTTTGGCAGTTATACCTTAAATGTATACTGTGTATTTGGGGTTTTTTTTGTAGGGTATACATTATACCCTAAATGTATATTGTTTGTTTGGATTGACTTTCAGTGAGTTCATGGTTAACTGAAATCCCCATGTCTTTTCATATATGAAGAATTACAAGTTTATGTGTCTCAGACAGAACTTGTACTCTTGACGTTTTAAATGCATATGCCAAATCTATGTCAATTACTAAATTTGATACTGCTGTTAAGGTTTTTGGTTCCCTGATTTTGATCACCCACTATATTAGTTTCCTTCTAGGCATCATGTAATACACATAATGTGTCAGCATTACTTGATAAAAATGTGAACCACACTTGCAAAAAAACTGTTTTCTATGTAGGAGTCGGGAGTCTTCCTTGCTGGTTGACACTGACTCCTTAAGAACTCTTCTGATACATTGATTTAGTACACAGTTTGTGTACTAAACAAATTAGGTTTAACTGGACTCTCATTTTTAGCTTATTCATTTCTGTCTGTAAAGATATCTTTAGAGACTATTTATACATCTCGAAGTCTAGATATAACATGTCTACTAATTAGTTTGACATAACTAGCTCAGAACTTTAATGTTTATATCTTCCTTTTTTTTCCCCTTGTTTGCAGCCCCTCTAATTATTAGAGAATTGGGGAAACTTTGAGGATTTACTTTAGCATCTAGAGAGTAGAGGAATTCTGTTTTCAGTGTCTAGGAAGGGAAGGGAACATAGATTTAAGTAAGTACTGATAAAATTAAAACACAAAAACAAAAAAAAGGTGAAGAGGGAGCAGGCCAATTAGTGTATCTTCCTAAAGAAAAGGAAGGCAGTTGCACAACACTGAATATACACAACACTATCAAACTATACACTTAAAAATAGTTAAGATGGGTAAATTTTATGTGTATTGTGTATTTTGCCACAATTAAATTTTTTTTTAATTTAGTGAAATATAGAAAAAGAAAGTAAAGGCATTAGATGTGAAAACCAGAATATGTCAGGGAAGGTGTCAGTTGTCTTAGTTTCTAGTCTTACAGTTTTTCATAACCTGTTGGAGTCTTTCATCTAGGGTTTAGGTATCATAGCCAGTGACTTGAAATAGGACACGCCTCCCCTGAAAGAAGGAACCATTGTGGGTAGGGAATACTTGGAATCCTTCATTTCATCAGTTTGTAGAGGAGGGAGAAAAGGGAAAGGAGTGAATGAATGTGTTCTTAGAGTCTCAGGTTAGAACTTGCAGTGTATTTTTCTTTAGAAATACTTTAGGCAATGGTGTTTAATTTCCATAGTACTTATATTTTAATCTTCAAGAACACCATGAATTAAATGGCTATTTGTGGACATACTTGAGATCTTGACTACCATGTATATCTGTATGTCAGTTAGTTCCGAAGAACTAACTTGTGGATCTACTGTTAGAAGGTTAGGAATTACAATTATAAAAACTAGGATTAGAATAATGAAGTGTATTCACAATGTGCTTTTATTATTTTCAGAGAAATCTCATGTAACAATTTATAGCTTGGAATACTGAGAAACTGTATTTGGAGTTTCGAATATTGAGTATTAACTGAGTTTGGAATACTAAGTGTTGGAAAAGAGTTCAGTTCTTATTTTTTTCTATTAATTTATAAGCAATTGAGAAAATTGTTTAGATTACCTCCAGTAAACCTGGAATTAATGATTTGTGTTGTTTGTATGCAGATGTTCTCATTAATATAGATGGCATTAATGTGACTCATTGGAAAAGCATTTCTGTAAAAGCTTGAGATGAAGAGAAGTATATTCTAATTAAGCATTCCTTAAAGTATCAATATCTTTTGTTTTGTATAGAGGTAGAAAGTATTGTTAAGCATTACATTATCCCCAGATTACATTTTTACTGTTACCTGGATTCATTGTGGTTCTGAACTGAATGTAATTGGATTACGTTTGAAGAGAAGTTTTACTGATAACTTTGTAACTGTCTAAATTACTCCTGATGTTTTTTTCCTTTTCTGATTAAATGCTTACTGTTAAATGCTTACTGACAAACCACAATGTTGTCATTTATTTAATTAGAAAAACCCATTTGTTAAGAAATTTTATTCAAATGGTTTATTACAAGGGAGAGGATTTATTATTGTAGTAAGAGAAAGGGAATATTGCAACAGGGCGACTGGCCATAAGGGAGGGGACATACGTACATCTATGGCTGATTCATATTGAAATTTGACAGATAACAACAAAATTCTGGAAAGCAATTCTCCTTCAATTAAAAAATAAAGATCTGTAAGCATCTCCTTTACTTTTAAATGATATCAGTAGTTAGAAAAAGCCTAGTTTTAGTATAACTTCTAAAAAGTGAACTAACTGTGATTTTTCTTGCACCTCTTCTCATTGGTAATGATTTGGCCCAATTTGCCTCTAGGCTAAACAGCAGTTGAATCTACGTACGCATATGGCTGATGAAAATAAGAATGAATATGCTGCACAATTACAAAACTTTAATGGAGAACAGCACAAACATTTCTACGTAGTGATTCCTCAGATTTATAAGGTAAAATTTAGAGATATAAAATTAACCTTATTTTAGATCTGAGAAACCTAGTCTTGAAATGTAAAACTTTAAAATGCCAGGCATCAGTCAGAATGTTTCTAGATTCACTAGTCATAAAAATTGGTAATAAGAAATTTATGATTGATTATAGATGTGAAAAGTAATTTTTTTACTTTGAAATCACAAACTTTTCTACAGATTCCATAGTAGTATATTAAATAATTCACTAAAACAATGACATTTTCTAGATAAATTTTCATGCTACATTAAGTATTGTGAGATGGGAGACGTATTGGAATTTTGTATTGTAGTCTGCTTATCTAGAATTTGGATGTAGCCTTTGACACTATTAACAGGATCATTGGCATTAGTCCAGATGGCAGAAATAAATCTTAAGAAATGCATTTGCTGGCCTGGTTTTTGCCTGCTTGTCTTCCTAGCTGTTAGATCATAAAAATGTAATTCAGGGTGATAAACCCCATCCATCATCATTTAGCAGTTGCCAGACAGCCCTCAGGTAAAGATCCTGGAATTTACATGAAGGTGAAATTATGTTATTGCCTATTCTAGAAAGAAGAGAAATTAGAAAAAAGGGATTTTGTGAAACAGTGTTGAAAGAAGTGGTACCTGGGAGAGCTGAGCTTATGTGAAAAGTGTGCACTTTTCAGTCCAACATGAACACCCATGGCTGATTCATGGCAATGTATGGCAAAACCCACCACAATATTGTAAAGTAATTAGCCTCTAATTAAAATAAATTAATTTTTAAAAAAAAGTGTCAGTCCAAATACACCCCCCACATGCCCCTGCCTCCCAGCCAAGCTATTAATAGAATTACGAAGGAAACTACAAAGGAAGCGTAGTGAGAGGTAGTGGACCAGAGAAAGTATCAGATATTGGTCGTTTAATCCCGAGCATCTAGTCAGCCAATCCTCACTCTGTAGTGCTTTTCTAAACGTTATAGCTAAGCCTTCATATTCCGGGGAGACCTTAATTTGTAGATTCACTGCTTTGTTGTGTTTAGGGGCTTGCTCTTTTTGTCTGGACCTTGCTATGGATCAGTCTTGCCACTTTGTGATACTGGGTTCAGTCCTTCTGTGAAAATGCTGGTCTCAAAATAAATTCCCAGGCTTTGGGAAGTAATTAAAGAGGAAAACATAGTATAAAGGCTACAGAAGTTAGGGGACTTAAGCAGTGTAATTGCTTCCTAAAAAGAAGAAAGGTTATTGTTGTTGACAAATAGGAAGTGTCAAAAATTGCCTTTAAGTTATTTGGCTTCATGTGCCCTGGCATAATTCTTAATAGCAGGTGCCAGTGAATTTTTTGAATTGTAGGGATCCCATACATGTACTACTTGGACCTTGCAGCTTCTTGTTTTTCCTCTTGTGTCCCCAGCATTTATGACAGTCACTTTGAACTGTAGACTGTAGTAGGTTTGGGTGCCTGTTAGTATGTTGTTGACTATGGATTCTTAGTCCAGCCAGATCTTAGCAAAGTGTTCTGAACTAACTTAAGGGTTTAGAAGTCTCACACTTGTATATGTTGTATGCCAGCTGCTTGAAAAAGAAAAAAATCAAAATTTCTGTTTTCAAATGAAACTTTACTGAAGAATAAAAAGTAGAGGTTGTATGAAGCAGGGAGCTGGTAAGCTGTAGGGAGTCCCTTATAAGGCTTGAAAACCGGTGTCACCTGGTTTTAGGATATATTAAGCCTTGAATTTTTATTCCTTTGCTATTTCACAGGCCTCAAATTTTAAGTGCTTTCACTCTGTAGCACTTGTTAAAAGGTACTTACAACAGTGTAACTGTTAGGGGATATCTTTGTGGGATTTTTGTTTTTGTTTTGGAAGGGAGTTTCTTCAGAATGAAAAAAAAAGTCAATTTTCTTTTTTTAAAAAACTCCTAATTATTAGCAACTGCAAGAAATGGATGAACGAAGGACTATTAAACTTAGTGAGTGTTACAGAGGATTTGCAGACTCAGAACGGAAAGTTATTCCTATCATTTCAAAGTGTTTGGAAGGAATGATTCTTGCAGCAAAATCAGTTGACGAAAGAAGAGTAAGTGTTTTATAATTTGAATAATATATTTGATTTAAATTAATGAAATGGATTGGGAGAGGGGGGAAGTAATTGATGGATTATTGATTTTAAGTTATATTCTGTAGAAGTAAGTGTATGTTAGACTTACTTATAATTAGAAGAAGTATACATTAGACTCCTTCAGGCTGTAAGGATCACTTCTAATCACTTAAAAGAGTTCTAATGCCTCTCTTTCTTTTCCCCACTAATTTTTCAGTTCTATTCCAAGAGTATAACTAACCTGTAAACTGTATGTTGCAAACTGTATTATACTATTATTATTTAAACTATTATTCTAGTGAAAGTTTAAAGAAGGAAATGGTCAGATCTAGAGTTAAAAGAATTGCTTGTTAGCAGAAGAGTTGGCATTTGAGTTGCATTCTGAACCATGAATAGTGTATGAATGATGGCCCATGAGAAAAGAAAGGAGAGCACTGTGAGTAGAAGTAACTGCCTTCAAGAAGCCCTTCTCATGGAGGCTGTAGTCATCAGGGTGTACACACTGAGCCTCAACCAACATCCTTGTTTTAGAATCATCATGTCAACCTGTGACCCTCAATCCATTTCATTACCCATTTCTTTTTATCACTCTTTTTTTTTTTTAATTGGAGTATGGTTGATTTACATTGTTGTGCCAGTCTCTGCTGTACAGCAAAATGACTCAGTTATGTACATGTATACATTCCTTTTTATATTCTTGTCCATTTTACTTTATCACAGGGTATAGAGTATATAGTTCCCTATGCTCTACATCTACAGTAGGACCTTGTTGTTTATCCATTCTAGATATAATAGTTTGCATTTACTAACTCCAAACTCCCAGACCATCCCTCTCTTTTCCCTTTCTTCTGTTCATTACCTATTTCTTTAATCTGGTTTAGGTTAAAAGAAATTGACTTTCATTGTAGATTGTCTTTATGGCAGAAAGTCTTAAGATATTTTAATTCTTCTGATCTGTTTCTAAAGATAACTTGAAGTTATTATTCCATCAAAAGAAAAAAGAAGCCCTGTTCTTCTTGAAGAAATAAATTTAATTATCTTACTATATCTTAAGTAAGGTCTAGAAAAGGTCTCGTACCCGGTTATTTTTTAGTAAATATTGATTTAATGACTCAGAAACTGAGGATGTGAGAAAAGAGAAAGAGAAGAGAACCAGTGTTTGGGGAGTGCAAAATAGGTACTACATATTTTAGTCTTTACAGCAGGTTGGTTTTATATGAGTGAGGATCTTTCCTGTAACAGAATTCTGACTTAAATTAAGAAAGAAAAGATTTGGGGGTTGTTTGATTGGTAATTCAAAGTTACATCTTGTTGTGATGGATCCAAGATTAGAAATATAGTTAGGTCCTTACTCCTCTCAACCTGTTCTTACCTTTAGCAAATGATTGGTGTGGGTGGCATTAGTGACAAAAAAAAAAGCAAGGTATAACTTAAGGATGACTTTTGACTTAAGTGATAGACAAAGTGTACTATCAGCAGAAATAAGGAATAAAATAGGAGAGGTTGGTTGGAGTGCGGGAGGAGTTTGTAAAGAATTCTGTTTGAAACTAATGAGTTTAAAGTGTCAGTAAAACATTCACATAGAGGTATATGTATGTCCAAAACTAGCATGTAATACTTACATGAGCTTTACGGTTTTGGGTAAATGGTGCTAAGCTTTACAATTTCAGAGTTACTTTTTGCCCTCTACTTAGTTTGTGAGATCTTCATTGCTCTGTTAATATTTCCAAGTATGTCTTTAATACATTTTATTTACTCCTTTCCCCTGTTGGGTAAATGGAAGCCTTTCTGCTTGTCTCCTACCCTCTTTTACAGTTAGATACCCTTTCCTCTATTCTATAAAACAGAAAAACTTTTTCCTTTAAAACTTGGAATTTCTACTTGAGAGTAACCTCTTCCTATATCCTGTTTTGTCAGTTAGATGTTAAATATCAGCTAACTACTCAAGATGAAATTCAGTGGGTTAAAGCTATGGAGTGAAAACATCCATGACTATTACAAATTAATAAAGTGGTCATTTGTTTGTGAATTATTTTTTTATAGGAATTAAAATAATTAGGGGTTATTTCGTATTTACAGGAAGTAATTATTCATTTTGAACCTTTAATAAGTATTGTAGAACTATTTCTTTAAATTTTTATTTGTTGTTTTCTGACACAGATTTAAGATTTTGAAAGCTAATATGGTACTATCCTTACGTGTAGGACTCTCAGATGGTAGTGGACTCCTTTAAGTCCGGATTTGAACCTCCCGGAGACTTTCCATTTGAAGATTACAGTCAGCATATTTATAGAACCATTTCTGATGGGACTATCAGTGCATCCAAACAGGAAAGTGGAAAGGTGGATGCCAAAACCACAGTAGGAAAGGCCAAGGGCAAGTTGTGGCTCTTTGGAAAGAAGCCAAAGGTAAAAGTCATTAAAATTTTCTGTGCTGATGATTTTGTTTTAGTCTGTCATTTAAAATAATGTAGGTGTTGGATGGATAAAGGTTTACTACTAATAGAGAATAAATATTTTTATTTGAATGATTCAATTAACTTTTCACTTAGTAGAAACATAGAATTTTGTACCTTAATAATAAAAATTATTTCTGAATTTAACATCATTTAATAATGAGTAAAAATATTAAATAAGTTAGTATCTCTTAAATGATATACTTTTGAAATTTCATTTGTATGTAGTTTTAGTTCAAATTTTTTAGGAGTCATGATGTGACTGTGAGATCACTGAAATTGCAGTTCTCAATTGAAATGATTGATCACAGCAAAAATAAATGTCAAATTAGGTCTTACAGATCATACTAACAGTTATTTTTTATCATCCATGTGAATATTTTTATGATCCATGTGAATATTTAATGGGAAGGGGCTCAGTGCGTGTAATTATTTGAAGTTTTTAAAAATCTCTAGTTTATTAAGAGAGTCTCTCTCTTAACTTCTTGTCTAAACCCATCTTTTGATGTGCTGTTTATTTTAGACAAATTTAGCTCAGCCAGTGAGCAAATGGAATAAATGAGTATTTAATCTTCTTATCAATTTAATGGCTATAAAGTGTCATATCAGTAGAATAGATAATCTGATGTTCTGTATTTGTTAAAGTATACTTAATTATTTTAATTCATTTTTCTGCTCTTGACATGAATTTAGATAACATTTAACTCATTATAATATACCTATAAATATCTTTAAAAGCACAATTATAATTAACTCAAGCTTTATTTATGCTTTTCATAACATTGTTCCATTGAGAAGTTGAGAGGTGAGACTTTAAGTCAGATCAGAGTAGCTAGGAAAACTTAGATAAACAAGGAATACTGAAAATTTTTTTTTTTTAATGAGGTGTTTTTTAAAAAACCAGGGATGAAATAGAAATAGAGAGGAAAGCCACAAATGTAATGAATCTTTTTTGCTTGTTTATGATAATAGTTACAGTTTTAATACTTAATTGCCTGTTTAGATAACTATTAACTATAGCTTCTGCCGTTATCTCTGACAAGTATAGGTTAAGTGTGACTGACTAGGTGGTTTTAATAATTTAGATATCAGAAGACATTTTTTTATCTAGGTCATATTGCTTTCTCTAACCTTATAATTTGTATACTCTGTATTTTCAGGCTGTTAGCTTGTAAAACAGTGATCAAATGAAATGATACATTTTAAAAAGTACATTTGGCTTGAAAATGACAGTTTTGGCAAAACTGTGTTAAGTTTCTTATAATATTTTTACAGAAAACTATTTGAGATATATTTTGTGAAAAGTATGTTGCCAAAAATAGAATTTTCATTTAGGAAAAAAAAGCTATGCACATTTGGCTTATTGATTCCTTTCTTTATTTCCATATTAGCCACAATCCCCACCCTTAACCCCTACTAGTTTATTCACATCCAGTACTCCTAATGGGTCCCAGTTTCTCACATTCTCCATTGAGCCCGTGCATTATTGTATGAATGAAATAAAAACAGGGAAGCCCAGAATTCCTTCTTTCAGAAGTCTCAAAAGAGGGGTAAGTTTAATAATGGGTTAAAATGCATGATGGCCTATTGTGTGTGTAGTGTGGCTTTTAATACTCTCCACCCTCATTATAAGGCTCTCTCCTGTAAATATATAGTTTAAAACACCACAGAATTAAGTATAGCTGCCCTAAGTTAAAAACAACTCCTCTTTATAACATTTGAAATGCTCAACCATAAAAGAATGGTATTATAAAGAGGGTGCTGGGTACAATCATATTAGCTATTTTTCTTTTTTTTTGTTTATGTGAAGTCATATGTCCACCATTGTCTTGTAATGTATTTACATTTTTAAGACTTTCAGTAATTTGTCACTGAAATTATTCATGTAATAATCTGTCACTAACGATGACTTCTTGAATTTTATAAAGTATTATTTTGTTGGCATAAAAAATAAAGTTCTATTTTAATTTTAATTGCCCTACTTTCAGAAACATAAAACACAATTGCCAATAGTTAAATTTAAAAAATGAAAGGCATGTTAAGATTGTAGATCAAATTAAAAGAATATATTGCAAAGTATATTGTATAAGTTATAAAGCCTATAAAAATACTATATTTTATTGAGTAATGGATACATGGAATTTGTTTCCTTAAACTAAAAAAAATATTTTTCACCAAATTTTTCATTTTTTTCCCCATAAGCTAGCCTTTGTCATTTACTTATACCTAAAGATTCCCTTGGAGAAGGAAATGGCAACCCACTCCAGTATTCTTGCCTGGAAAATCCCATGGATGGAGGAGCCTGGTGGAATACAGTCCATGGAGTTGCAAAGAGTCAGACATAACTGAAAGACTAACACAAAGATACTCCGCAAATGAAAAATTTTAGGATAGTGAAAAACAAATACTAAATTGTTTCTTAGCAACAACTGTTAAATACTACTGATAAATTAGTGTTAATTGATTATGTTAGACTTATTTCTGTTGTTTAAGATCTGATTTGAAGGGCATGGTTGTAATATTCATAGCTCATAATTTAGATACATTTAGGAGATTTGGAGCTTCCCTTGTAGCTCAGTTGGTAAAGAATCTGCCTGCAGTGCAGGAGACCTGGGTTCGATCCCTGGGTTGGGAAGATCCCCTGGAGAAGGAAATGGCAACCCACTCCAGAATCCTTGTCCGGAAAATCTCATGGACAGAGGGGCCTGGAGGGCTGCAGTCCATGGGTTCGCAAAGAGTTGGGCATGACTGAGCAACTAACACAGGAGATTTGTATGACCATTTGTTTAGACATATAAAAATCTTAGGTGTAATAACCCACAGATGAGAACTCAAGAGTTTGTTAGTATCATAAGAAGTCTAATTGTTAACAGCATTGCACTCACTCTTGGACTCACTCTTACTTTCAGTCCCTTTCTCCTTTCCCTTTACCTGCTGCTACTCCCTTCCTCTTTCCCTTTCTCCCCTTTCTTTTTCCTTCTCCACCTAGCCTGTATGCTTCTCACTCTTCAGTAGCCCTTTCTATCTTTAAATTGTTTTAGTTGGGTTTCTCTTTTGGTCACATGTAGAACAATATACGTATCTCATAGGGCAATATTATATTATTATTTGCTTTTCTATTAAAGCAGTATGACAAGCTAATTGGTATTAACAAGGCAACAGAAATGTCCCAGTGTATTACATTCTTTTTGGGACTTCCTTTTTTTCCTGTAATGACCTGAACTTCTTTGCATTACTTTTCCTAACTCTGTGTGTGAATGTTATTATAGGTTAATTCATGACATTCTGAAAAGTCCCTGTGAATCAGTCTGTGTTACGCTTATAGGCACTACAGGTGCCTGTAATCAAGTTTTAAAAGCTCTTTTCACTTGTTTAAAAGACTTTAAGAAATCATACTTGGGATTTTTGTTGCCTGAATTATGAGAGTAGAGTTAATTCCCATCTTTCTTCTTTGTGATGACTTAGACTTCACTAAATATTATGCTCTTGCAGAAATCAATGGTAATCAAAAATTGCAATTACTACTTGTAATTTCTAGGAGCCATATTTTTGGAATCTCTCAGGTATCCTGCATATTGAGTCTACCAGGGCCAGTTACAGTACCCTGCACAGCATAGTCTAGGGATATGAAGTACATACAATTCTGTGAAAAACAAGTTTAGTTATTTAGAACTGTGAGCCCTGGAGAAAGAAGCTTAAATAAGTGACATCTTTATTGTTACTGAATAAATTCACAGGTAGAATTTTATAACTGTTGAACTTAAAAGTGACTGTGTGGTCATTATTTATTATATTTCCACATATTGCTTCAGCTTTAAATACTAGGACATTTGTTGGGGTAGGGAGGCTAATTCCAGTAGGCCAAAATGGTTGCACTTATTATTAGTTATCATGCCAAAGAAAAAAGCAGTATGCAAGATAGAAAATATGATAGACAAACCAGCTGGAGACTGGAGAACAGAGCAGGAAGTAACGTTCATTACCTTGGCACTGAGAAGTTTCTTTCTGCTTTGATTGATATTTGGTAGTTTAATTGATACTATTTCAAAATTATGTTCTCTTTCCACTTAAGAATTTTCTCAATATAGAAAAGGAAGATACGCTTTAACAAACCATTTATGTGTTTTTATGTGAATACATGTAAATCCATAAAACTGAAAAGGTCTTATGGTTTATTAAAGCTGATGAGTTGTACCATTCAAATCAGAAACTCGTTTTGAGCTATATTTGTTTCATCATTTTTCTTAAATATCTGCTTTTGGCTTTTATAAAAATTTATAATTTCTTTCATTCTTAAGAAAACCTGCAGTTTCCATTATCTTTAAGGACATGAGAAATGTTATATTGGACCAGTGTTTTTTAATTTGATGGTGGTACTGGTAGACTTTTTCTGAGGGATGAAGGTCTATTTCCTTCTGTAACATCAAGATCTAACCTTAAATAGATATTTAGTGCACACTCAAAAGCTATTTAATATAGAAATGAATAATTTTTATTCTAACTACTTCATTGGTGCTTACTGGGTACTCCTTTTTTTTTAGTGTGTATATATATATATATGTATATATATATATTTATCTAGCAGTAGTGAGTCCATCTAGCAAGTCCATGTTTACTGTCTAAATTATTCATGATCTTATAGGCTTATAGAGTCATTTTTGTAAGGATTTATTATCTAGAATACTGTTCTCAGGATTTTCCTACCTTAAAGTTAAGTACACATAATAATTTGAATTGCCTGATTTCCCTTTTAGCTCCTTTATGTATTTATTAAGATATAGGAGGCATGTGAAATTTTCAGTATAATATTTCTCTATTGAACATGAATTGCTTTAAAATATATTTCTAATATTTATGAAGAACTTGAGTTTGTATATCCCCAAATCTAATGAACTGTGATTTTATTGTCTAATTAATAGTAAAACTAAGTTAGCTAAAAACTGAAACATTTAATATTTTAGTTTTAACTGTATTACTCTTTTCTCTAAATTGTATTAATAAAGAAACTGGAAAAATAAGCTACTTGAGATCATCATAAAAGAAATTCAAATAATTTACCTATTTTGTTTCTTATTGATATGATTTTGTTTTAATAATATTTATAGAAGACCATAAATATCTTATAAAAATTTAAAACTCTAATCTGCTTTACAGAAATTTTGTCATAGCAAAATAAGTTGTGGTTTTTGTTCCCTGAAACTACTGACAGTCTAAAGAATGTTAAGCTTAATTTGGAAAGATAATGGATAGCATATGTCATCTTTTCTTATCATTGTAACCATTAATATATATGGCCAGTTCATCAGCGATAAGGGGTAGATATTTTTCTCAGCTATCTTTTAAAATCTGTATTTTTATGTGAAATTCTACCTGATGTCCTCCATATTCTCTAAAACACCTTGGCTTAGCAAACAGGGAAAAACAGAAATTTTAGAAACTGCTAAACAAATGCAATGAATGTGAAGATAAACTTTGTAAGTTCTCCTGGGTATTATGAGTCACAGTGTGTGTGAGTATGTGGGTGTGCGCACACACATATGCGTGTGTACATGTATGTTTAGTTGGGATGCTTGACAGATGCAGTGCTGGTTGCAGAACCCTGGGAACCCCACAGAACATGGATGATACATACATAAGCATTTTATATATATATATATATTTACATATTCATAATATGAGAGGACTCTGCTCTGCCAGATTTTCAGAAAGAATAAATTTTAACCAGTTTTCTAAAAATCTAAGTTATATTTTTAATGTTGCTTTTTGAGTGTATGGATTTCAGAATGAAAACTGAAAAAGAGAAGCTATATTTTCAAAGCAGAATTCAACCCATGTATTGTGTCTGTTAGCAAATATGTATGGGAAACATGAATCTAGGTGGCTCATTATTATTTTGATAATAGTGTGTTTTTTTTAATGTGTCTGTACATTAAAAATAGTATCTTAAAATTAAAGTAGAAATGTTACCCTTACCTACCCTGACATATTCAAGTTCAAAACAATAAAAATTCAGATAATGATGTTTAATGCATTGGGAAGAGTATTCCATTCTTTAATACTACATATAATATTTCTTTAAAATGGCTAATATTAGATTTTTATGTTCAACTTTTTGAGCATTAGGATTCTGAGAATGAAGAGCTGTATATGTGAAATCCACTTATGTAAAAGTTCTCTTTTAAAGAAGAAAATACATGATTGCTGATAAAATCATTACTATTTACTTTTGAGTTTTAGTTGCACTTAGAAAATATCTGCCCATTATCATCAGTGTATATATATATTTTTGCAAGTAATTTACTTTCCCCAAAATGTGGTTACAGTTGTTTTTCTGGCATAATTGTTTGGATTGTGAAGTGTACATGATTTATTTTAATATCGTAAAAAAAAAACAGTATAAGTTATTGCATCTTCTGTATTATGGTTTCATGTGAATAATATACCATTTCTTTCTGTTTTCCGTTGAACTATTCAGTGGTCGGTGAAGATGGTAAGCCTTATGTGCTGATCTGTATACTGTGCCAGTATTAAATAATCACAAAACATTGTTTTGTTTAATTTAAAGCAAAGTGATAAGGTACATCCCCACATGTTCCCTTGTGTGTCTTTTCTTTCTATAATCCATAGTCCAACACAAAACATCATTTTAAAAGTTACATGGTGGAACAAAAGTTTATGTTTTTACAAAAGGAAAATTAAAAATGATTTTTCTTAACTCTGTAAAAAGAAAGATCATGTAAGTTTGATATGTAGTTTATCAAAAAATCACTAGATTTTCCAAAAAGTAAGAAAGAAAGATTTCCTGCTAGTTTCATTAGTCAGTGTTTTCTTTTGTCTACTACTTGAATGGGGATAAAAGTACAAAAAACCTAAATATCGTGTGTGTGTGTGTGTGTGTGTGTATGCGTGCAAGTGTAGTATTCCTTTATACATATGTTTCAAAGAAATTAATGAAATTGCATTGTGAAGACCTAACGTAAAAATTATTGGGTGTTTACATAGTTTCTCATTTTTGGAAAACAAACAGACTTTGCAGTTTGACCTTTTATGAATTACCATGTAGTAGAAGAGGTTTTTTAATGTCTCAGAGTCTTCTTTACAGCCATAGGAAATAGAGTGAGTTTAGTTCTCATATTCTATAAAGGAATATGTTATAACATCAAAATGGGATATTAGAGATTCAAGTGCCTACCTATTGTTAATAAATTTGAGAGTAGTTTCATTACAGAAAGTGAAAAGAAATCTGTAAGATTTACTTCTGAAGTAATTGTGAATTTGTTACAATACTGCCAACAAAACCATATTGAAATATTTTTCATTTCATTATATTTTTATCTTTGGCACAATATAATAGTTTTCAAACTATTGTACCTCAAATTAGATTAAATTTGACAACTTATATTTGTATTTGACCCCTAAATTTAAAGGCACTTTGTAGGAAAATTTGCCATTTGTTTATTTACATCAGATTTTTTTGTGATTGACGGATTTTTATTTCTGGTGACTGGTAGATTAAAAAGCAAAAGTCACTTGGGAAAGATGTCCTCTATTTTTCAAGGCAGGCTTATTGAATATCTATAATGTTCAGGTCATTTGCAGAAAATTTTATTATGAATTAAATGTTATATTTGATCATGTATTATCTGAAAAGCGAGTTTTTATTTTTTAAAAGAGAAACACAGATGATGAAATAAAGCTGTTTATGTTATAGGCTTAAATGGCTCAAAGAGCAAGGATGCATTTGTTGTGGGAGCTTATTTCAGCAATACTTAAAAAGTTGAACTTATATGTTCTTAAAATCCCCATTTTAAAAATAAAAATTAATAGTTGTCTTCAATTTTTGAGTATGTAAAATCTTACATAAATATGGGCTTATATTAAACAGAATCAGTACTTGCTAACATTCGATATAGTTGTGTCATCTCTAAGAAGATAACTATGGTAACAATGATATGATTAACATTTAAGAGGAGAAAGACATCTTGAATCAGAAGTTACATCTAAGTACTAGGATGTTTTCTTAAATGATGTAGTTTTCTTGAATATAAAAACATTAAAAATTTTCAGACATTGAGGATCCTTTCTAAATAAGGATTTTGTCTTTGGATTTTATCTCTCTTTCAAGAACTGAGGTATGGTTGTACAGAAGGATAATTGAAAATAAATCCCTTATTGGAATATAATTTTGACTTACATTTCACACAGTGGATAGTTCTACCTTTTATTTTTTAATGATCAAGTATGTTTTGGTCCTAATGAATGGTTTAATAAATGGAATCACTCAAAGACTGTGTAATATTAAAATATTTTTCATTAGTTTGCCTTTATGAGGTAAGTTGCTTAATTGACTCAGTTATATAAACTTCTAATATTTTCAGTCTGAACATTTGTAATAACTGTCATGGCAATAGATTTGATTTAGGAAAGTGGTATAATATGTTATATATAAAATATTTTATATAGGTGAGAAATGTTATGTGTTTCCATTTCATTGTTGTTGCTGTAAGAAGGTTCGTCTGTATTTATTTTAACTCTGCCAAACCTGAATATAATGTTATAATGGTAATAGCCAGTTATCTGTATCTGGTGATATTTTTACCTATTGTATTTCATGATTTTATAAAGTGACTGGAATCTGAACTCTTTCTTCAGTATGACTATTTTAATTAACATACATGTACATACATTTGTAGATTTCTTTTTCTTAAAAGGAGTCATTGGGCTAATTTGAAATAAAAATTGATATATATTCTTTCTTTATAATAGGTATATTTTAGAAATGAAATTTCATGAAAATATTTTTATAATGATTTAGATTCTCTTTTCAGGGCCCAGCACTAGAAGATTTCAGTCATCTGCCACCAGAACAGAGACGTAAAAAACTACAGCAGCGCATTGATGAACTTAACAGAGAACTACAGAAAGAATCAGATCAAAAGTATTTTCCCATTAAGTCCTCTCTATTATTCCTTTCAGAGTCTAATATGAATGATACATTTAAATGTGGGGTATAAAAGGCTTAAAAATTATACATCCTAACTGAAATACCTTTTCAGGGAAAAACACACTCCTAAATTTTGGAAAATTGTGTAATTGCTCTGTGATGGTTTTAAACTGAAATGTTAGAGAGTTTCTTAGGTTCAGATTACTTATTGGATGCTAATAGTGTATGTGTATGTCTTCCATAAAATTTCAAGATAGTTTTGATTTATTATCAAGGGTATATACTTTGATAATTTTTGTTTTCCTTTGGTATGTAAATGGAGCTCAATAGAAATCTGAGGCTGAAATTACTTTGTTTGCAGCAGAAATGTTGGAAAACAGTGTTTGATTACTTACAACTGCAGATTCATTCACTCATAGCTTTAATTTTTTTTCAACTTCATAAAGAGTTTCTTTTAGTTTAATTTTAGTGAATATAGAAATTTGTATATGATGAATAAAGGGTTATTACAGTGATTGGTAACTTATATCTGCTGTTACACTTAAGATAAAACTGAAGCTTAAACTCTAACATGAGTGATTAAAAAATTCATATTTGAGAATCATCTGAAGATAGGTGATATTAAAGTAGTCAATTATGTCTCAGTGACACTGGAAAAAACAAAGCAATGAGGTATCTTTAGAAAGAATGACTGTAGGATGAGACGAGAAGAAATCTTTGATTTTATGAAATACACTTAAGGATGAACAGAGAAAAAGAAGGAGCCAGTGAAGGAAATAATGAGATAAAGGTGAAAGGAAAGAAAAAGAAAATATTACCTCCAGGAAATCAAGGAAAAAAAGATTATTAGGGGATGTTAGTAATGTCAGATGTTAAGAGTCCAGGAGAGCTAATTGAGGCATAATCTANTCCTCTTTCACTTTCATCAAGAGCCTCTTTAGTTCTTCTTCACTTTCTGCCATAAGGGTGGTATCATCTACATATCTGATGTTATTGATATTTCTCCCAGCAGTCTTGATTCCAGCTTGTGCTTCTTCCAGCCCAGTGTTTCTGATGATGTACTCTACATATAAGTTAAATAAGCAGGGTGACAATATACAGACTTGACGTACTCCTTTTCGTATTTAGAATCAGTCTGTTGCATGTCCAGTTCTTGTTGCTTTCTGACCTGCATACAGGTTTCTCAAGAGGCAGGTCAGGTGGTCTTCCCATCTCTTTCAGAATTTTCCATAGTTTATTGTGAGCCACACAGTCAGAGGCTTTGGCATAGTCAAAAAAGCAGAAATAGATATTTTTCTGGAACTCTCTTGCCTTTTTTATGATCNAGGTTTCTCAAGAGGCAGGTCAGGTGGTCTTCCCATCTCTTTCAGAATTTTCCATAGTTTATTGTGAGCCACACAGTCAGAGGCTTTGGCATAGTCAAAAAAGCAGAAATAGATATTTTTCTGGAACTCTCTTGCCTTTTTTATGATCCAGCAGATGTTGGCAATTTGATCTCTGGTTCCTCTGCCTTTTCTAAATCCAGCTTGAACATCTGAAAGTTCATGGTTCACGTATTGCTGAAGCCTGGCTTGGAGAATTTTGAGCATTACTTTACTAGCGTGTGAAATGAGCACAGTTGTGTGGTAGTTTGAGCATTCTTTAGCATTGCCTTTCTTTGGGATTGGAGTGAAAACTGACCTTTTCCAGTTTTGTGACCACTGCTGAGTTTTCCAAATTTGCTGACATACTGAGTGCAGCATGTTCACAGCATCATCATCGTATTTCATCAGGATTTGAAATGGCTCACCTGGAATTCCACTAGCTTTGTCCATAGTGATGGTTTCTAAAGCCCACTTGACTTCACATTCCAGGATGTCTGGCTCTCAGTGAGTGATCACACCATCGTGATTATCTGGCTCATGAAGATCATTTTTGTAGTCTCTATATGGTGATCTTCTAAATCTGTAAGCTCATATTTCTCCAGGTTTGGGTCCAGTGAAAAAGGAAGGGAGTTTCTCTTTCAGTAATCCCAAATAAGAGTCTGTTACATTTTAATGAGTTACATGCCTACCTGTGCACTATTCACTCTGGTCATGTAAGTTCTCGCTAAGATGGATCTTCTAGAACCAGGGCAGAGCAACTCTATCTGAAGCCTGTGAACTGAACATGGGTCTGGGTGGGTCCTCTAAGAAATTTTAGTTTTCTTGCAAAAACAGTGGATGAATCCCTCCATCCCTCTTGAATCTGGGATGATAAAATCAACTGTTCTTGACATTTTTCCATTTTATCTCTGGACCCAGTGATAATGAGACATAATTACTAAGTACATGTTATGTGCCTAGAACATTATTATCTTTAATTTTTTTAATTTCAGAAAATCCAACAAAGAAACATTTTGAATTAGAAGCCATGCACACACAGACACACATACACTCTTCAATATTTAAGAAAATAAAGGCTTAATTGGGAACTGTATCATTGATTTTTGATTCTCTGAATTGATCTTGTGGAGATCAGTTTGTAGATATTATAAAAGGTTTGTGATACTTGAGGAGACATAATTTTGTGTTATAGTCCTGAGGGAAGTTACACCGATGATGCAAACCAAGAAGTTCGTGGACCACCCCAACAGCATGGCCACCACAGTGAGTTTGATGATGAATTTGAAGATGATGATCCCTTGCCTGCTATTGGACACTGCAAAGCTATCTACCCTTTTGATGGTATGATTTTCTTAATGCATTGCATTTGATAAAATTGGTTCCTTCAAATCTACATGTGTACTGAGTCCCTCTCCTTATAGCTAAATACAATCATTAGAAAATTATCCAGGCTCGTTAGTGTGAATATTAACTACATTACAAATACAGAGATGTTGCTTCTATACATGGCATTGAACGAAAATTGCCTATGCTAAAGATTATTGTTTAATTATCAACTTTGGCTGATAACAGAATTTCCCAAAGAGACCTTACTAATGTACTTAGCTGAAGCTGCTTGAACATGTAGCTCAGCCCAGAAAGTGGAAGCCTGGAAGATAGTACTTCATGCTCTTCCTTGTAAGTTGCTATCATTGAGTGGCTGGCATAAGGCAAATGGCATGGCTGACTGCCACTACCATATCCTGAGTCTGTTGGCCATATTTTCAAATGTGGGAAGGAGAAAATGTAGCTTCTGAATGTGCCTTCCTTCTCCTGTGATAGTTGGAGAACAACTATGAGGGAAAGAAGGTGTGGTCCTGTCATACATTTTTAGTTACCCTTCTCTTTGTTGGACTTTGAAAAATTGTTTCCTTCATTTCACCAAGGAGCAGAGTAACACCTTCACAAAGAAGTTGGTATAAAATGCTACACGATTTAAGTCCTTCCCTACCCATCTATGGTTTTCGTTTTTAAATTGAGTAATTTTCAGTTATTCCTCACTCTGAGAAAATTGTGTTAAGTAAGATCTTGTTGTAATGTAGAGAGGAAGGGAAGAATTTAGCATATGTTAAATAAAGATTCATTTGTGAAAATTGTTACTGTTAAGCAACTTGGCAATGGCTAAGGGACTGGAAAGAAAGAGAGGCCTGAGGCTGATGAGTTTTGAAGGAGATTTTTGCTTTATAACTATGATCATTCTGCTTCTACAATTATAGTCTTCCCTTATTTCTTCCAGCCCTTTACTGTCTTTTACTGTTTTCTTGATCTAAACTTCATGAATTTTCTAGATAGCACTGCCAGTCAAATTTGAGGAAAGAGTTAGAGTAGTGAAATAAAGTTCATGTATCCTGTCAAATCATACAATATTGTTGTAGCTTAGATATTTCATCTTTCATGGTGCTGCTGTTAATGCCAGCCTCACAGGGTTATTGTGCAGTTCAAACGAGATAAGTATATGAAAGTGTTGGGCAAACTATAAAGCATCATGGAGGCGTTGGTAATGAGAGTCAGTGTGCTCATAGTTCTATTATACTGAAATCTAGCTGGGTTTCACATTGTTTTGTATTTGTAACTTTTATTCAAAATTGTTGTTATGCTTAAATTATGGTTGTGCTATGAAAACTCTCATTTAGGACATAATGAAGGCACTCTGGCAATGAAAGAAGGTGAAGTTCTGTACATTATTGAGGAGGACAAGGGTGATGGATGGACAAGAGCTCGGAGACAGAACGGTGAAGAAGGCTACGTTCCCACATCCTACATAGATGTAACTCTAGAGAAAAACAGTAAAGGTGCAGTAACTTACATCTAAACTAATTGGCAGCTTTGTAACACATATGCCATAGGAATGATAACAAAATGCAAACACAGTCAATGGGTGGGAAAACATTAGAAAGCTTAAAGGGCATCCAAGATTTATTGTTCACTATGTGAGCTGAGCGTAGGCTCGATCTTAGAGATGTGAACATTACCACAAGAAGCTGTTCTTGTGACGCTTTACCATTTGAGTGATGTTGGTGTGAAGCTCAATTGATGCCTTTTGCTCTGTGTTCTGCTTAAGTCTGTGTGCAGGATTTGTGTTTTTCTGCCATATAAATCATAGAATTTAATCTACTGGGCAGGAATCTATAGATAGAAAGCTCCCTACCCCATTACACTTTGCTTCAGGAAACACAGTGATGGTAGTGAACTCAAGTAAAACTGCACTGAGATGCTTGCTGATGCCCAGAAGAGTGGTTTGGTATAGGAGTTTGAAATTGTAGCTACAGTTTCTAGGAAAAAGTAATAATAATCCGCTAATGGATAAAATATGAATGTAATCATTTTTGTTTTTGTCCCTGTTCTTAATTTTGGTTTCCTAAAGGAAGAAAACAGGCATGTAGCACATAATCTGTTTTGTAGTAGGCTAATCAAGAGATGCAAAATAAATGGGCCTGGTCTTGCTCTTAAGTGAATAAAATGGCTTTCTTTTGAGACCCAAGGATATTTTCAGGTTTTCTAGTAATTTTCAGTAATGTACAAGCTTTCTTCTGAATTAATGCTTGTATTTTTCATCTTGAAATGTCTTTTGAGAAATGTCACTTTAGTGATACTGCATTTAGCAATTATACATAGGAAATGAAGTGAAGTCGCTCAGTCGTGTCCGACTCTTTGCGACCCCGTGGACTGTAGCATACCAGGCTCCATCCATGAGATTTTCCAGGCAAGAATACTGGAGTGGGTTGCCATTTCCTTCTCCAGAGGATCTTCCCAACTTAGGGATCGAACCTGGGTCTCCCGCATTGCAGGCAGACGCTTTACCGTCTGAGCCACCAGGGAAGCCCATACATAGGAAAGAGGATTCTGAATAAACTTAGAGGAAATCTTGCATGGTGGGGAAGTACAGGCAAATTTTGCCTGAAAGAAAAAATGACTTTTTTTCACTAACTGGGTTGGAGGAATATATCTGTACTATCATCGAGGGCATTTCCTCATTGTAACTGAATTGTCAGTTATTAGGATAGTTTTTTTTCCAGCTAATTTTAATAAGCATTTGTGGGAAGCACTGTACAGTCAAGACAGGCAGTGCTAGTTGTCTAGGGAAGTAAAGTGAAGAAGCAATTAAGAGACTGGTCTTGAATTTTGCTCATGTTCCAGCATTTTTTGGTATTTTTAATAGCTGACTATAAAATGATTTTAGAGACATTTGGGATGGACGCTTTAAACTGGACATCCCTTTTGGTCTTACCAAAGGTCTTCAGTAATTGTTCTTTTCTTTTTCCTCCTGGACTGCAGGTTCCTGAAGAGGGTTTCTGAGGAAATGGGCAAGATGTTGAAGGAGGTTACATGCAGCTGCTTTTGGGGGGGGAGGTGTTAGAATTGTCAGGCTCAGAGAGAGTGAGAGAAGCAAGTTGCATGAGTGCATGCAGACATGATTATTTTTTACTAACTTCATTAGCATTTCCATGTGTTGTTTTAAAAAATCATTGTAATACCAACCCTTAAATTTGTCATTTATAGTTACTCATATAAAGGAAAAAAGCCAACAATGGCTAACCTTTTTTTCCTTCTGTTTTACTGATGTTCAAATTTAAAAAAATGCAGAGCTCTTATTAAATTTGACTGTCCTAACAGGACCGTCCGTCCCAGCTCTGTTTTAATTGGCTTTCAGACCCATTGTCTGTCGGAATCCTTGCCATTTGTCAGTGTCTGCCTGCGCCACCTCTGTGCTTGCTTAACATCCTGTTGCATGTCTACAGTGATCGGGTTTAGATTTTTAGGCATGTCTTTATAATCCCTTGTTCTTGTCAAAGCCTTTGTTTTGTTTTACATTTGTAGTGCAAATCACTGTCAAACATCTCCAGCACTAATGTTTCCATCCTAGTATTTGTGTATGCTGCTATAATGTCCCCACTACAGAACATTCCAGTTTTGGCATTATGAAGAAGTAGTTTGTGAACCTGAAGTATTTATGATCAGAAAAAGAAAACATCTCTGCTCTAGCCTACAGCCCAGTTGAAAGAACTCTTTGAAACATGATCGATCTTCAGCCCCTCAGTCTGGGAAGAATCTATAGTCAGCAATGAAATCCTGGCATAATAAACACAGAAGATACCACCTCAAGACAAAGGACTGTTGTCAGAAGTCAGCTGCTTCCATTCAAATGCTGCCTTAAACTAGAGTGCCTAAATCTGTTGATTGCCAACTCTACCACTACAGTATCCCACAAAGGGCTTCATGTATCAGCTCAGTGTGACCTCCTTTAACTTGGCAGTGCTGCTGCAGCTGCCATACAACCTCCACAGGGGTCTTTTAGAACTCTGCCACGTTTGATGGTGCATCTTCAAATTTACACATCAAACTAGAGACATGTCCGAGTCCATTTTACTTTGCTCAGTGTTGTCAATGAGAAGTTTTATGGACCTTTCCCCTCATTGTCTTTTGATTTGGGGTTACCGTGTTCTCATTTAATTATTACAATGATAGTCTGTTTCCAAGTGATGATTTTATTTGAACTGGATAAAATATAGTGAAACTTCGTAATGATATATGTGCACTTTTACATGTAAAATGGGAGTTTCTGTATGTTTATACTTGTATATATAATTGTCATCAGTGCCCCTATTGCTCATGTTGTCCTGCCTTGCATTTGTGATTCTGTTAATGACTTGTATCTTAACTGATTTCTTAGTGGCATTTAATAGGGAAGTGGGTGGGGGAGGGGGGAATATTTGTAACATGGAAGATTGATTAATTTGGTTCTTTACTGTTTTGAGGGAAGAAAGAAAATGTGAAATGGTCTATGTATTGTTGGATTTCAAGCAATATTTTAGAAGCTGTGTGACTGCTTTAATAATTTTCCCCAGTGTTATTTGAATTGTACTACCAGTTATATTAATACTAAAGCTGGATGACAGTTGTGTGAAAGTGGATGCCATTGTAAGATCAAGTATGCTCCTATTACACAGCTGACATACAGTGTATTACCTTTAAGGCTAGTAAACTATGAAGTTTTAGATTTTAAATCTCGTTACAGGGTTATTTATATAATGTGACATTATTCAGTACTGACAGACTACATAAAGTAGTTTTAAAATCCAGTGCTATTTTTATTTTCAAGGTTAGCAGTGAAGAGGAAATGTGATCTGGCTGTGTTTGCCTTCTGTACAAAGCCTGAAGTGCTTGTGTTTTTTTGGCTAATAGCCACAGAGGGCAAAGTTTAAGGCTTTCTTGTGAGGACTAACTGTTCTTTTCAAGCTACTGTTTGTTTTTCTTAAAGCAGGATTTGCTTCCGTAGGAGGCAGATTCCTTCATGTGGAATAGTGCAACCTGTATATGGATTATTACAATAAGGAAGACATTTGTACTTGCACAATTTAAATCATTCTTAAATTTGAACATGTGAATTGTCCAAAAGAAATTTTTAATTTTTCAATAATTTTTACTCTTTCTGTGCACATGTTGATTTCTTAATGTAAATGCTTTGTTTAAGATAGTGTTCTCTGTTGAGAATATTTTCATGGAATAAAATAATCTTGTCATGGTCCATTAAGGTGTATAGAATTATCTCATTATCGCTATGTGAATTAAAGAGATGTATTGGTTTTGTTATTGAATGTGCTACACTCCAGGTAATACAGTGTAGATGGCTTCATTCCATAAATGGCAGCAAGTTTTGCAAAGCAGTTTTGAAAGTTATATTCTAGTTTTAGTTTCTCTCAAGCTTTCCTAAAGAAAAAAAAAGTTAACTTTCTTTACAGTGAATAATAATTTGTATTTTTTAATCTTTGTTCTACAGTAGCTGTGTTAGACTTTTCCTTTTAACCATCTTATCCTCTGCAACCATAAGAACTGTCCCTATACTGCATAGCTTGTTCTAGTCTCAGGCTGGTCAGCATTCCTCATGGTTCTGCTTTCCTAATCAGTCAGAGCGAGTGCCTCTGTCTTCATGGCATCTCAAAACGTGGAAACAGAATGTTGGCCACAGTTAGTGTCACATCCGTGATTTTAGGATGTCTTAATTTCAGAAGATTAACCTTTTTAAAAGGGCAAATACAAAACTATGATTAGTAAGTTCTAGAAACTATAAAAAGGAATGAAACTCAGGGTTGATCCTGAACAATGAGGGGCTGTAATTGTTGAGATGAAAATTTAGAGATCCATGCCAAGCTTGTAAGCAGGGACATACACAAAACAAAACATCAGGAAAACAACGCCTATCAGAATACTCAACAATGAAAAGGACTTTTACTATCTGAACCAAAATCAAGGAAGTCATATCTAACTTGGTAGGGAAAGATAACACCCTTATAGCAGTATTATGGAAAGAGTAAAAGGAAAAGGATCTCCAGACATATTGTAAAGGATAGATTTTTCTTTGTGAAGAACATATTAGTGCAAGTGAAAAAAAAACCAAAACACCAAAACTACTTCAATGAGCTCATATACCTGGGATCAAATATTGGGTTGGCTAAAAGGTTTGTTTGGTTTTTCCCATAAGATGGCTCTAGCAGTGCTTAGTTTTAACAATTTTGTTAGATTGTATTGTAACAGCTGTCATATCAGTGTGCATTAGAAAAAAGAACATTGGTGAATTTTTGTGTAGCCATTTTGATACTGAAGATGGAAGAAAGCAACAGTTTAGGCATATTATGTTTGTTATTTCAAGAAAGGTAAAAAATACCAAAAAATGCAGTGTATAGAGAAGGTGCTGTAATTGATCAAATGTGTCAGGAGTGGTTTGTGAAGTTTTGTGCTGGAGATTTCTCTCTGGACAAAGTTCCACAGTCTGTTGGACCAGTTGAAGTTGATAGCAATCAAATCAAGAACATTATACCACACGGGAGATAGCCAACATACTCAAATAAGTGTTGAAAATCACTTGCACCACTGTGGTTATGTTCATCTCTTTGATGTTTGGGTTCCACATTAATTAAGTGAAAAAAACCTTCCTGATCATGTTTCTGCCTGTGATTCTCTACTTAAACATAATGAAAATGTTTTAAAAATAGTGATGGGCAATGAAAAGTGGATACTGTACAATAATGTGGAATGGAAGAGATCACAGGGCAAGCAAAATGAACCACCACCAACCACATCAAAGGGTGGTCTTCTCCCAAGAAAGTGATGTGTGTATGGTGGAATTGGAAAGGAGTCCTCTATTATGAGCTTCTGGAAAACCAGACAATTCCAACAAGTCCTGTTCCCATTTAGACCAACTGAAAGCAGTTACTCAAAATGTCCAGAGTTACTCAAGAGAAAATCCATAATCTTTGATCAGGAGAACGTAAGACTTCATGTTTCTTTGATGACCAGGCAAAAACTGTTAACAGCTTGGCTGGAAAGTTCTGATTGATTCACCTTATTTACCAGACATTGTGACTTCCAATATCCTGTTTATTTCTGTCTTTACAAAATTCTCTTAATGGAAAAAATGAAAAAATTCCTCAGAAGACTGTAAAAGGCACCTGGAACAGTTCTTTGCTCAAAAAGATAACGTTTTGGGAAAATGGAATTATGAAGTTGCCTGAAAAATGGCAGAAGGTAGTGGAACAAAATGGTGAATACGTTGTTCAATAAAGTTCTCAGTGAAAATGAAAAAATGTGTGTGTGTTTTTTTTTTTTCACTTAAAAACCAAAGGAACTTTTCAGCTAATATATTCCTGGGTATAATCACTGTCTGTAACCAATTAGACAATGTAAAAGATGCCAAAAGGTGGGGGATGAGAAAATATAAATTAAAACATTTTTTAATTGATTTAAATGTTAATTTCTGCTGTACAGCAAAGTGATTCAGTTATACAGACATATATATTTGTATGTTATATATACACAACACACACAGTCTTTAAAAAATTCTTTTCCGTTATGGTGTGTCACGTGACATTGAATATAGTAGGACCTTGTTGTTTGTCCATTCTGCATTTACAAGTTTGCATCTGCTAATCCGAAACTCCCACTCCATCCCTCCCACCTTCCATAGCAACCACGTCTGTTTTCTATGTTTCTTACGTCTGTTTCTATTATGTAGATACTTTCATTTGTGTCATATTTTAGGTTTAACATAAAAGTGATATCACATGGTATTTGTCTTTCTGACTTAACTTGATAATGATGACAATCTCTAGGTCCATCCATGTTCCTGCAGATGGTATTGTTTCATTCTTTTTTACGGCTGAGTATTATTCTATTTGTGTATATGTGCTGTATCTTTATTCCTCTGTTGATGACTATTTAGGTTGCTTCCATGTCTTGTCTATTGTGAACAGTGCTGCTATGGATGTTGGGGTGGATATATATCTTTTTGAATAATAGTTTTGTGTGGATATGTGCCCAGGAGTGGTATTGCTAACTGCCATACTGTTCCCCATAGTGGCTGCACCAGTTTATGTTCCCGCCAACAATGTAGGAGGGTTCCCTTTTCTCTCTACCCCTCCAGCATTTGTTGTTTGTAGATTAAAGAAAAAAATTATGACCATTCTGACAGGTGTGAGGTGGTACTTCATTGTAGTTTTGATTTGCATTTTAACAGTTATGTTGAGCATTTTTTCATGTGCTGGTTGCCCATCTGAATGTCTTTGGAGAAGTGTCTAGGTCTTCTGCCCATGAAGAAATACCAATTTTGACGAGTAAGTTCTGTGAATTTTGACAACTCTTAAAAGTACTGGATAATTTTTGTCAGCATTTAAGAGAAAATATAATGGGCACCAGACCTGGGTCCTAACAAGTCACATTTCAGTAGCCTCATTTCTTCCTTTAGATATAAATGGGAAATTCTGCAGATACTAATTGTCCTGATTTCAGCACAATTTCAGTAATTAGCAAGATTTCGTACTCATTTTTATAAGATTGTAATGGTATTGTAGAGAATGGGAGCTTGCAATGAGCTGATTTGGTAAACCCAAAATGTCAACCCTGAGGAGATAAGAACCATCGTAAAATAAACATAAATCTGTCAACTCAAAAATAGAAAATTACCGTTTCCATCTACTTCGAAGATAACTACTATCCTGGGTTTTGTGTTTCTTGGTTTTTTCTTCATTTTACCACATGGGTTTTTTTTTTTTTTTTTTTTTTCCCTTTTCTAAACCTGATGAGCTTTCCATGTTTTTGAGCTCTATAAAGATGGTGTCATACTCTGTTATGAGCAGGGCTCATATGTAGCCAGTGCACACTGAAATAGCTGCAGTTAATGCTGTAGAAGTAATTTCTTTACTGGTTGGTAAAAAATAATTTTGAAAAGTAGTAAAACTTGTTAATCTTGTAAGTTTCACTACATGTGGTTTATTTCAGAAATGCATTTCTGGCTTGAGTACTGGAGAGAGTTGGAAGGTCTTACTATAGATATATGCTATTTCAGGTGTTGGAGAATCTTCTTGTTTTCATATGCCCCTTGAGTGGGAGAGGACCCCGGACAGCTAAGCTGAGGAGACCTCCTCTCTCCATCCTTCAAAGAAATGCCTCATCCTGCTCAAGGGGAGGAGACATAACGAAGATCTGGTAGCAGCTGGGGAGACTGGAAGGGAGTGTGGGTAGACACTGGTGTTGGGGGCATAGCCTCTTGTGCAGAAATGGCCCTTTCACCACTCAGTGGACATGCATTTGAGCAAACTCTGGGAGCTGAGGACAAAAGAGCCTGGAAGGCTGCAGTCCATAGGGGGTCACAAAGAGTCAGACACCACTTAGTGACTAAACAACAATAGTGGCCCTTTAGTTGTTTGTTTGTTTTTAGCATTTTGTTTTACTTGGCATCTTATGCTGTGGTGGAGGGTAGCCTGCCTTGGTCATTAAAGAGGGGTGAGGAGAGGGAATCTACCAACCTCCGTTTCATAACCCAGAAGAATATGGTAAGTGACAGCACAACCGCTCCCTTGGTTCATCTCAGACAAACATGAAGTACAAGTTCCCAGTTCTGGCAGCCAGGATCATCAGTCCCCAACCAACTTGCTCCCTCTCCCTTATCTTTTGTGCTGTCTGTCTTCTAACTGGGTGCTCCTGCTACTGGCTCTTGGCATACAGCCTGCATCCAAATGGTACTGTTCTAACCAGTGAGGTGAGATGGGGATCAGCTGTGTGTCTACTGTCTCTGGGTGCCAAATAGCACATTAGTAAATTAATAACTAGCAACTGGAAGGGGAAGTCATTGGAAGAGTTTCCAGCCCTGTGTTAAATCATGGAGGCATTATTTAGTTGGTGGTAGTCAAGTCAACAAAGTTATACCAACCCAATTTACTTTAATTATTTTATGGAAATTATTAGTGATTGATGAATGATTTGTACCACTTTCATTGCTTGATAAACATGTATATTTAAATAGTAAAGGGGATTATTTTAGTTGATTTGCATGTTGATTTGTACATTCATTAGTTCACATGTGATTTATGTATTAACATCCCACTTGTTAAGTATTTTGAATATTGCATGGTATCTTCTATTTGTTTACTTATTTGGCTTGGCTGGTTCTTCTTTGCTATGTGGGCATTTTTCTAGTGGCAGAGAGGGTTCTGCTCTTCATTGAAGTGCATGGGCTTCTCATTGTGGTGGTTTCTCTTGCTGTGGAGCAGAGGCTCTAGGGCACATGGGCTCAATAGTCGCAGTTATGGGGCTCAGTAGTTGTGGCCCATGGACTTAGTTACTCCATGGTATGTGGGATCTTTCCAGACCAGGGATCGAACCCGTGTCTCCTGCATTGGCAGGTGAGTTCTTTACCACTGAGTCACCAGGGAAGCCCCTGCATGGTATCTTCTGAGAGTTGCTTTTTCCACTTAATAGATTTGTCCATATTTATGCATAGTTCATTTTACTGTGTATAGTATTCCATTATATAAATATACAGAATTTATCTGTTCTGTTGATGGATATTTGGTCTATTTACTGAATTTTGCTAGAATAAACAGTGCTTTTATGTACATCCATGTGCATGTTTACTAATATAAGTCTCTAAGATCTATGGTTAGTAATGGAATCGCTAAGTTATGGGTTATATTTATCTTTAATTTAAAAAGGTAACGCCACATTTTCCCCTTGAAGTGATTGTAACATTTTTACAGACCTACAAGTTAATGTATAAGGGTTATTTATTCTCCATATCCTCACCAACAATTTAAGAGTAAGACTTCAGTTTTTTAACAGTTCAGTGGATGTAAAATAGCATTTTATCATAGTCTTGCTTTTTCTTGATTATTGATAATGTTGACCATCATATATTTACCATTGTGTTTCCTCTTCTGTGAAAAGCCTCTATATCTTTTGCCCGTTTTTTCCTTAGGTTGGTATCTGTATGTATTCATGGGTGTTCTGACCAGGGTTGCAATCATCTCAAGGTTTTGACTCAGACTGGACTGGAGAGTCCACTTCCAAAATCATTCACCTGATCCTTGCCATGTGGACCTCTTCATAGGGATGTTCATCACTATGTGTGGCATCTTGCTTGCTTTAGTGAGTGATCCAAAGGAGAAAAATTCTAGATGGAATCGGCAATCTTTTATAGCCTAATCTCAGATGTGAATACCATTTCTTGGTGATGCAAACCAGTCCTGGTATATGTGGGAGGGGACAACACGGGTGTGAACACCAGGTGGCAGGGAAGGTGTGGGGCCATCCTGGAGGTTACCTGCCATACTTTGTTATTTTTACATGCTGCCGATATCTTTCAGTTTTTTCAGTCTATCTAGGATTATCTTTTGATGAATAGAAGTTCATTTTAATATAGATCGATGAATCTTTCATATTTAATGCTTTCCTATCTAATTTTAAGAAATTCTTCATTAATTCAAAGTAAAAAGGATATTCTCCAGTGTTTTCTTCTGAAAGTGTTATGGTTTTGCGTTTTACATGTGGGATCTTAATTCATCTAGATTTTATTTCAGCATATAATACAAGGTAAGGAACCATCTCCTCTACCTTTCATTTGCTTCACCATTTGTTCAAGAATTATTTATTTAAAGAATCATCCTTTCCCCCACTGAGTGGCAGTGTTATGCTCCTGTCATATATCAAATTTTTAATGACAGTTTTTTTATTACTCTAATTTAACTCATTATTGACTGGGGGATTTTTGCAGAAATGAATGCCTATGGCTGGTGATTTTTATTTTGGCCCAGCCAATACTTAATTATTTCACTAATACTTTGCAGGTTATTACATGCAGTAGTTATACCTGTAAAGTCTAATTTTCATGAAATGTTTGCAATCCACTCTTTTGCAGAAGCAAAGGAACATTCTCCAGCACCGTGAGTTTCATTTTCACTTTTTGTATCCAAATCAGTCACTAAAGTTTTTTTGTCTTTGTTAGTCTAAATCAGAACTATATTCTGAAGAACTATCATTTGTGACACTAGTTTATATGTTGCTCAGCCAATCTGAGAAAGTATCTGTATCTGCATAAGATTCACTGAAAAATTTTTCTTCACTCAAAATTTCACTGTGTCCTTTTTGAAAATTTGTACATTTATAATATACATAGGGTTGGAACAAAAACCTGAGCACAAAATGTAAATGGTAATGATAGTCACAAGTTGTTTAATGAACCCTGGATCATTTTAAGCTCTAACAACTTCACGTGGTGATGTTAATTGTGTATGCATGCTAAGTCGCTCAGTCATGTCCCAACTCTTTGCGACTCTCTGGGCTGTAGCTTGCCATGCTTCTCTGTCCATGGGATTCTCCAGGCAAGAGTATTGGAGTGACTTGCCATTTTCTCTTCCAGGGGATCTTCCTGACCCAGGGATCAAACCCATATCTCATGTCTCCTGCATAGGCGGGTGGGTTCTTTACCACTAGTGCCACCTGGGAAGCCCTGATGTTAACAGTATCACTCTCTAAAAACATATTGTCTCCAGTCAATAGTGTATTTTAATCATGAACTTTTATATCTGCTAGAACAGATACCCTCCTCCATCTGTCTTATTTTCCTAACCATTGATGGTCTTCTAACCATTCCTAGCCATTACAGGTTTAGAAAAGCTTAATCAAGCTAGCTTGAAAGGTCCTATTGAATTTTGAGTGGGGTTGCATTGAATTTACAGATCATATTAAGAACTAATTATCTCGAATACTGAATATTCTAGTTGATGAGCATGGTTCCTTCATCTACTTCTCTTCAGTGGTTTTCAGATTTTAATAGAATAACATTAAAAAATTTCTTCACCAAGTTCTGATACTTCAGTCACTCAGTCGTGTCTGACTCTTTGTGACCCCATGGACTGCAGCATGCCAGGCCCCCCTGTCCATCACCAGCTCCCGGAGTTTATTCAAATTCATGTCTATTGAGTCGGTGATGCCATCCAGTCATCTCATCCTCTGTCATCCCCTTCTCCTTCCACCTTTGATCTTTCCCAGCATCAGGGTCTTTTCCAGTGAGTCAGCTTTTCACATCAAGTGGCTAAAGTACTCGAGCTTCAGCTTCAGCATCAGTCCTTCCAATGAATATTCAGGACTGATTTCCTTTAGGATGGATTGGTTAGATCTCCTTGCAGTCCAAGGGACTCTCAAGNCTGGTGATTTTTATTTTGGCCCAGCCAATACTTAATTATTTCACTAATACTTTGCAGGTTATTACATGCAGTAGTTATACCTGTAAAGTCTAATTTTCATGAAATGTTTGCAATCCACTCTTTTGCAGAAGCAAAGGAACATTCTCCAGCACCGTGAGTTTCATTTTCACTTTTTGTATCCAAATCAGTCACTAAAGTTTTTTTGTCTTTGTTAGTCTAAATCAGAACTATATTCTGAAGAACTATCATTTGTGACACTAGTTTATATGTTGCTCAGCCAATCTGAGAAAGTATCTGTATCTGCATAAGATTCACTGAAAAATTTTTCTTCACTCAAAATTTCACTGTGTCCTTTTTGAAAATTTGTACATTTATAATATACATAGGGTTGGAACAAAAACCTGAGCACAAAATGTAAATGGTAATGATAGTCACAAGTTGTTTAATGAACCCTGGATCATTTTAAGCTCTAACAACTTCACGTGGTGATGTTAATTGTGTATGCATGCTAAGTCGCTCAGTCATGTCCCAACTCTTTGCGACTCTCTGGGCTGTAGCTTGCCATGCTTCTCTGTCCATGGGATTCTCCAGGCAAGAGTATTGGAGTGACTTGCCATTTTCTCTTCCAGGGGATCTTCCTGACCCAGGGATCAAACCCATATCTCATGTCTCCTGCATAGGCGGGTGGGTTCTTTACCACTAGTGCCACCTGGGAAGCCCTGATGTTAACAGTATCACTCTCTAAAAACATATTGTCTCCAGTCAATAGTGTATTTTAATCATGAACTTTTATATCTGCTAGAACAGATACCCTCCTCCATCTGTCTTATTTTCCTAACCATTGATGGTCTTCTAACCATTCCTAGCCATTACAGGTTTAGAAAAGCTTAATCAAGCTAGCTTGAAAGGTCCTATTGAATTTTGAGTGGGGTTGCATTGAATTTACAGATCATATTAAGAACTAATTATCTCGAATACTGAATATTCTAGTTGATGAGCATGGTTCCTTCATCTACTTCTCTTCAGTGGTTTTCAGATTTTAATAGAATAACATTAAAAAATTTCTTCACCAAGTTCTGATACTTCAGTCACTCAGTCGTGTCTGACTCTTTGTGACCCCATGGACTGCAGCATGCCAGGCCCCCCTGTCCATCACCAGCTCCCGGAGTTTATTCAAATTCATGTCTATTGAGTCGGTGATGCCATCCAGTCATCTCATCCTCTGTCATCCCCTTCTCCTTCCACCTTTGATCTTTCCCAGCATCAGGGTCTTTTCCAGTGAGTCAGCTTTTCACATCAAGTGGCTAAAGTACTCGAGCTTCAGCTTCAGCATCAGTCCTTCCAATGAATATTCAGGACTGATTTCCTTTAGGATGGATTGGTTAGATCTCCTTGCAGTCCAAGGGACTCTCAAGAGTCTTCTCCAACATCACAATTCAAAAGCATCAATTCTTTGGCACTCAGCTTTCTTTATGGTCCAGCTCTCACATGACTACTGGAAAAACCATAGCTTTGATTCGATGGACATTTGTTGGCAAAGTAATGTCTCTGCTTTTTATTATGCTGTCTAGGTTGTTCATAACTTTTCTTCCAAGGAGCAAGTGTCTTTTAATTTCATGGCTTCAGTCACCATCTGCAGTTCTTTTGGAGCCCCCCATGTCACTGTTTCCACTGTGTCCCCATCTATTTGCCATGAAGTGATGGGACCAGATGCCATGATCTTAGTTTTCTGAACGTTGAATTTTAAGTCAACTTTTTCACTTTCCTCTTTGACTTTCATCAAGAGGCTGTTTAGTTCTTTACTTTCTGCCATAAGGGTGGTATCATCTGCATATCTGAGGTTATTGATATTTCTCCAGGCAATCTTGATTCCAGCTTGTGCTTCATCCAACCCAGCATTTCTCATGATGTACTCTGCATGTAAGTTAAATAAGCAGGGTGACAATATACAACAATATACAAATATTCCTAAGCAATGCTTAACATGTTATGATAAAATATTCAGAAGATGTATAAAACATAAACGTACAGCTTAAGTTATTAGAAAGTCAGTAACTTTTAAGTCAGCCAAAAAAGCATTAACCAGCACCTCAGTAACCCACCACATTCTTCTCACAGATTATACCCTGTTCTAATTATCCCAACCTTTTTATAAAATAAATTTTCAATTTCTATGTATTTTTATGCTTTATGTCTCTTGTAAATATATAGTGATTTTGTTGTAAATTTAGTCAATCGCCTCTGACTTTTGTTCAGTCTGTTTACATTTATAATGACTATTGATAAGTTCAGACTTACTTCTGCTGTTTGTGCCTGCTACGCATCTCACTTTTTTATGTCTCTTTAAATATATTTTTGGATTGTTGTTGTTCAGTTGCTAAATTGTGTCTGACTCTTTGCAACTCCATGAATTACAGCAGTCCAGGCTTCCCTTTACTATCTCCCAGAGTTTGCTCAAACAGATCCATTGAGTCAGTGATGCCTTCCAACCATCTCATCCTCAATCTTTCCCAGGATCAGGGTCTTTTCCACTGAATCGGCTTTTCACATCAGGTGGCCAAAGTATTGAAGCTTCACCTTGAGCATCAGTCTTCCAATGAATATTCAGGGTTGATTTTCTTTAGGATTGACTGGTTTGATCTCCTTGCTGTCTAAGGGATTCAAGAGTCTTCTCCAGCACCACAAATTGAAAGCATCAGTTCTTCAGCACTCAGCCTTCTTTTATGATCCATCTCTCACATCCATACATGACTACTTGAAAAACCATAGCTTTGACTATACGGACCTTTGTTGGCAAAGTGATGTCTCTGCTTTTTAACGCACTGTTTAGCTTTGTCATAGCTTTTTTTCAGGGAGCAGACATCTTAATTTCGTGGCTTCAGTCACTGTGCAGTGATTTTGGAGCCCAAGAAAATAAAATCTGTCACTGTTACCACTTTTCCCCTCTTTGCCATGAAGTGATGGGACTGGATGCCATGATCTTAAGTTTTTTGAATGTTGAGTTTTAAGCCAGCTTTTTCACTCTTCTCTTTCACCTTCATCAAAAGGTTCTTTATTCCTCTTCACCTTCTTCCATTAAAGTGATTCATCTGCACATCCCAGTTTATATTTCTCCCGGCAATCTTGTTGGTATTCTCCATTTTTTTTCCCTCTACTAGTTCGAAACTTGGACCATAATTTCTGTTCTTGTAGTATTTACCCTTGATACTTTGCATATTCACTTAAAACTTAAAGCTAATTAGTATCTAAGAGTAATACTTTATCACAGCTCTAGTAACTAATTACCCCACTCCTCGTTTGTGCTACTGTTTTAATTGACTTTTTTTAACCCCACATAGTAGACACTATTTTTAGTGTTTGTCTTAATATACCTATAAGCTTAGCAGTTTCTCTGCTCACTCTTCTGGATGAATTCCTTCCTCCCTACCTCTCTTTTCCTTCTTGAGCTCTGATGAGATGCATTGGGTCATTCTATTACAAATTGTTCAGGTCTTTTAATCCAGTATTCTTGCCTGGAAAATCCCATGGATGGAGAATCCTGGTAGGCTGCAGTCCATGGGGTCATGAAGAATTGGACATGACTGAGCAATTTAACTTTCACTTTTAATGTCTCCTATGTCTGCTGTATTCTGGCCATGGCTTTCTGATATGTTTTTGAATTCATTAAAGCTTCAGTAGGATCTAGTAGTGGTGTGAAGTGTGATCAGTCATGTCCAACTCTTTGCAACCCCATGACTGTTCTTGTAACCCTGGAAATAATACTGGAGTGGGTTATCATTTCCTACTCAAAGGCGATCTTCCTGACTAAGGGATTGAACCTGCATCTCTTGTGTCTCCTGCTTTGGCAGGCGGATTATTTACCACTGTGCCACCTGGGAAGCCAGTTGGATCCAATCTTCTATTTATTATTAGCATCCAGTGAGTTTTGAGTTTCATTATTATACATTTCTAAAGGGTCTACCTAGTTTCTTTTAAAAATCTGATCCTTTTAAAAATACTCATTTCCTGTTTGAGTTCATGTTTTCTTTATACAAATCTATATATAAATTTTGTCAGGTTTACCCCAGACTTATTTGAGGACAGGCTTATAGTTGCTTCCCTGCGGAGACTCAGGTTTGATTCCTGGAAGATCCCCTGGCAGAGGGCATGGCAGCCCACTCCAGTATTCTTGCCTGGAGAATCCCATGGACAGAAGAGTCTGGTGGACTACAGTCCATGGGATCTCAGTAGAGTTGGACACAGCTTAGTGATTAACACTTTCACTTGTTGTTGCAAATCCTCGCCAAAGACCATTATCATTACAATTATTTTTCTTGTAAATGTTCCCTGGTAACCTCTCTTTTCCGGCCAATTATTTCTTTTCCACCCTGCTAACAGGGATCCTTTAAGGATTCCTACTAAATGGAGGCATTTCATGTTCAGCTCCCTTAAGATACTGTCTTCCATTCGTTGAGATGATGTCAGTATTTGCCTTTTTAGGGCTACCCAGGGTTTTTAACTTCCTTTTACAGAGTTTATTTAAATTTGCTATTCCTTTTGATGAGTGAGGTGGGGAGTAGAAGATTATTTCTTAGGGATTCCCTTTTCATTCTGTCAAACTTGAAGTGAAAGTGAAAATTGGTCAGTTGTGTCAGACTCTTTGTGACCCCCATGGTCTGTAGTCCATGGAATTCTCCTGGCCAGAATAATGGAGTGGGTAGCCTTTCACTTCTCCAGGAGATCGTCCCAGCCCAGGGATTGAACCTGGGTCTCCCACATTGCAGGCGGATTCTTTACCAGCTGAGCCACAAGGGAAGCTTAACAGTGCATTAAAAGGTATGTTTATGAAAATCTAGTTAGAGGGATTTCTAAGAGCATCTGAACCCCTATACCACCAGAAGTAGAAGTGTGCTTTGGTGTTTTCAGGGGAAAAAAATGATAGCTTTTAAATACTGGAAGAAGGGCTTCATGATTCTAGGCTGCATTAATGGGAATACAGAGTCCAGGATTTGAAACTAATATTTCCATTTTATTAAACAGACCATATGAGAGCCTTGTACTTAGTTCTGGTGGGCATATTTAAGATGACCAATAATAGAGTGATGGTTAAATTATAGTGTAACCTCTGGAATCAATCATTTTTTTCAAAGGCCACCCTGGAGAAATTTTCACAACTTACTGGAGAAAAGTGGGATGTAAAACTATTTTGTGTGATCCCCATATTATTTAGAAGACATGAAGAAAAAGCAGATCAGTAAGTGACGATTGGTGGCAGGGTGATAGAAGTTTACTACTGATACTTTAAAGACTTGGTATTCAAATTCTACAATAGAAAACAATTGAGACAGATACTGTTAAACTAGAAAGTATCCCCTTTGGGAAGTCAAAAAACCTAGAAAACTAATACTTATCAGCTAGAGGAAAAGTATATGTGAAATAATGTCAGGAAGCACACTAGCATCTGGTGCTCACTTCATACCAACCGCTGTGCTGCACATGGGACTTGAGGGTTAACTTGACCAAAGTCCAGTTGGTAGCAAGCACCAGAGCTTTTGTGGTAACTTAGGTATTCTGGTGTCAGCTCCACCTATATCACTATTTTACCCTGTCCCCTAAGCTAGGTACCTTAAATTTTCTGTACCACTCTCTTGATTTTGGTTTACTATCAGGATGTGGTGGCAAGGGAACAGGGTGCCCCAAGAAGGTAGGAGGTAGAATTATTGTACTACAATGAATTGTTTGTTTAGTATTGAAGAGACTGGATACAGTTGTTTCACGAAAAGATATATTTTCATATGACTATTTACATTTTTCATATTTAGTTAGAGAATATCATACAACTGATATCTTCAGTTTCATGCTTTTAAACTCTTCTATTTACACTTATCTGACATGGAATTAAAACTGAAATGGTCATATACCTCAGTAATAGAAAGCAACCAGCCAATGTAGCTGGGCCTTCACTTAAATTTGCCGATCAACATTAGCAACAGTTACCTTAATAAATTATCATTTATTTAAAAATCAGTAGTAATTTTAAACAATTCATAAATAAGTGTGCTCTGTGCAATTTACATGTTTAATATCCTGTGGATACTAAAAGCTGTATATTGGCAGATTTGCACATTATTACTTTATCAAATGGTAAGCTTTCTCAGAGAAGAAAGTGGATAAGCTTGAAATTATATCCTAAACTTCTCTGGAGAGTTATCAAAACTCCATCTGCTTTACAGGAGGAGGTTCCAGTTTACGTGAGAGGGCAGTTAAAATCTGATTAAATTTTTCATATCTCTCTGTCTGATTAACTTGTGCACCTTTGCTGCCCCAAAGCAATCTCATTTGGAATTCAGTCTTGAAGACTTCACTCATTTCTTCATCTGGTTGAAAACCTAATAAAAACAAAACCAAAAAAGCTTCAGTTCTGCTTGAAACAGTGTTGAAAATAGACTGAAAACTTGCTTGTTTAAAGTAGGATCAAAATGAGCATCTCTCAGAACTTAATCTTTCCGTATAAGGAAGGGGAGAACACCCCCCACCCTCAAGGATCTAAGCAACTTCAGAGAAAGAATAAGTCACTAAGATATGATAGAATAACATTTGTGTGCACAAGCCACCATGGGTTGTAGTAGTGCAGGAGTGTTCAAGTCTCTTTTTTAAAGCTTTATAATTTACTTGTCATGATTCACCCTTTTTTAGCTGTACAGTTTATAGAGTTGTATAAATATCACACCACTTCAGAACCCTAGAAAATCCCGAGTACCTCTTCTCAGTCAATCCCAGAACCTACCCACACCAAATCTGCTTTCCATTGCTATTGTGCCTTTTCTAGAAATTTGATATTATTCCATATTGTTGCCTGTTAATAATTCCTTTTTATTGCTGAGTAGTATTCAGTTATATGGATATACTGCATTTTGTTTACTGAATGGTAAGACATTTGGATTGTTTCCAGTTTCTGGCTGTTATGAATAATGTGAACATCTGTGATTAAGTTTTAGCATGGACATGTGTTTTCATATTTTTGGAAGTGGAAGTACTGGGTCATATGGTAAATACATGTTTACTTTAAAGAAACTGCCAAACTCTTTTCCAAAATGTCTATACTGTCTTATTCTCATCAGTAACATAATGAAGAGTCCATTTGTGAACTCTGTTGTCATTCTAGATAGTGGTGGTGGCATCTCACCGTGGTTTAACCTTATATTTCTGTAACATCTGATGCTTTGAACATTTTTCCATGTAGATATTTGTCATTGTATATCCTCTCTGGTATAGTGTCTATTCAAATCTTTTCTTCTCATTGAGTTGTTAAGAATTCTTTATATTCTAGAAAATAAGTCCTTTATCAGATGTATGTTTGCCAAATACTTTCTTCTAGTCTGTAGTGTGCCTTTTTGCTTTCTTAATGATGTCTTTCAAAGAGCAAAACGTAAAATTTTGATTTATCAGTGTTTTATGGTTCATGCTTTTTATGGCTTAAGAAATTTTGCCAGACACAAGGAATTTCTATGTTTTCTCACAGAAGTTTTACAGTTTAGCTGTTATATTCTGAATGTATTCTATGAGGTAAAATTGAAGGTTTTTTTTTTTNTCACTTTTCACTTTCCTGCATTGGAGAAGGAAATGGCAACCCACTCCAGTGTTCGTGCCTGGAGAATCCCAGGGACGGGGGAGCCTGGTGGGCTGCCATCTATGGGGTCGCACAGAGTAGGACACGACTGAAGCAACTTAGCAGCAGCAGCAGCAGCATTCATCCAGTAGTGGTAGGAAACATAGCCAGGGGAAAATGTGTCCCAGATGATACATCAGCAAATGTTGCTTAGACTTAAATGATTTCATGTTAATTTGGATTTCAGCAATAATTAAAGAATTTATGCCTAGCTTATCAGTATAATAAACGTATAAGCTTTGGTTTTTTAAGGGAAATTTTCTACCAATAAAGAATGGCTTGGGATTTGTTTTATCATAGAAGTTTTGTTTATTAGTGGTTAGTTTCTGCTTCAAAACTATTCAATCTTATTTCCTAGATTAATTTTCCATTTAAGTGCAATATACAAACAGGTAGAGTCTTCATGTGGACAAACATCAAAACCAAACTGCAACCTGAAAATGCCATACCAGCAACTCGTCATCTTCAATAATACATTTCAACAGAGTTGCAATTTCATCACAAGCCACCACTTCAGTGGTTACACTTGAAACCTGAACAAAGTCTGGTTTTACCTGTGGCTGTTCACTGAAATTGCAAACACAATTCACTAAGCTTTTATATACATTCTAGGGCTTTAACTCAGTCATGCAAAGAACCCAAAGGCATCTGACCTGCTAAGTTGCCTGAAAATATGGGACTAAAAGTTTTTCTCTGAAATAACTCAAGTATGGCTTTGGTTTTATTATAGATTTCACTTGGAGGCAGTGAAGAAAATAACATGCTTCACAGGCTGTCCTTGCTAATCTAGCAATACCAGGTCTGAGGTTAAGGATGAAGTGAACACTTAGAAAATACATATTAAATGAAAGAGCATTTGCATAGTTAAACAGTTTCAGTGACAAGGAAGTATTTGTAAATTCAAAACTCTGCAATGTCTACACAGATATTTTCTTATCTTAGACTATCATAAAAGTAAACAAGATGGAAACCTATGGCATCAAATCATTAATTTGCTCATAACTGGTTGACCTGTTTAGCAAATCGGGCCTTCCTGGTGGCTCAGTGGTAAAGAATTTCCCTGCCAGTGCAGGAGATATATGCTTGATCCTTGGGCCATGAAGATCCCCTAGAGAAGGACATGGCAACCCACTCCAGTACTCTTGACTGGGAAATCTCACGGACAGAGGAGCCTGTTGGGGCAGACCATGGGGTTGCAAAGAGTCAGACACGACTGAGAGACTGAACTGAACTGAAGATTTAAATGTGGCAAGGAAAGATAAAAGGAGCCAAATCACTCTATTTTATTAAAGATATAGCTATTCATGCCTGGGCGCATTAAGTGCAAAGTGAAAGTGATAGACAAAGTCAGACTCTAATATAAACAACTCGAAATGGGAATTAGAGCATGAAAGACCTCTGAGCCTCAGTTTCCTCATTGGTAAAGTGAAAGTGGTATTTCTGTAAGATTTCTCAGATACACATGTATTGAAAACTGTTAAGGACAGGGTAAAGTGATTTCATACCCCTAAGTATCCAGAGCAACAGAGATAGCATAAAGAAGAAAAAAATAAATAAATAAACCTCTGAAAAGCAAACAATAAAACCTCTCATTGATTTACGATCACATCCCATGGTAATTTAAGCTTATATCTGTTATACATACTATACCTAAGACATTTATACAGTTTAGGATGAAATCATTTCATCTTATATTATTTCCTTCCCCAAAACATAAACTTGGTTCTGCTTTTTCTGTTTATCTGAATATGAGCTAGAAAATCATCACACTAACCATAGTGAGAGTATTTCTCAACATTTAGGTAATGGAGAAATATCCCCAAATTAGAACATGCTAAATCACCTACAGAGAACCTTCCTGAAGTCTTACAAATGCGAAACAATATTTGAGCAGTAGTCCCCAGATGGAGAAGGAAATGAGCAGTGTTATTTCTGAAACAACAGGATTTTTTTTTTCCTTTCTAAAGCATCTTTCCACTTGGGACTGACATATACAACTGCTATGTATAAAACAGATAACTAAAGAGAGTCTACGCAACAGCACAGAGAACTCTACTCAATGTTCTGTGGTGACCTAAATGGGAAGGAAAGAGATCTAAAAAAGAGTGGATATATATATACATGTACAGCTGATTCACTCTGCTGTGCAGCAAGAATCTAACACAACAAATATAAAGCAAGTATACTTTATAATGGACTAAAGCAAATATACTCTATATTGGAGTAAAACAAGTATACTCCAATAAAAATTAATTTTTAAAAATGCATTCTTTCACTTAGAATGATATCTTTACAATCAGAATAGGGTTGTGGGTGGAGCATTTGTAATTTGGGACAACAGGAATAATACATCATTATCACACATCGTCCTTCTTCTGCTCATCCACAAGAGTACCATCAAAATCATCCAGGAATTTCTGCAAAAATTCTTACAAGTAAGTGGAAATTCACAGGTTAAAGCAATGTGGTGTGTTGCTGGGGAGTTTTTTTGAAGCGTGAGTACTTTTGCCCAATTTCAGTTAGTCCCACCCTCGTAGGATTCAGTCTCAAAGCAGAAGTGGAAATAACGTATGTGTAAGTTCAAATACTGCAATCATATGAAAGTGAAAGTTGCCCAGTCATGTCCAACTCTTTGCGACCCCGTGGACTATACAGTCCATGGAATTCTCCAGGCCATAATAGTGGAGTGGGTAGCCATTCCCTTCTCCAGGGAATCTTCAAGTGAAAATTACCCAGTCATGTCCAACTCTTTGTGACCCCATGGACTATACAGTCCATGAAATTCTCCAGGCCATAATAGTGGAGTGGGTAACCGTTCCCTTCTCCAGGGAATCTTCCCAACCCAGGTCTCCTGCATTGCAGGCAGAGTCTTTACTAGACGAGCCACCAGGGAAGCTAGCACATTCCAATTTACCTATCTGGTCCTCTCTCACTGTAAAACTAAGTAAGAATTTTCAGAAAGGGACTGGAGTCACTATTTTGAGAAAACTACAATTTCACTTCTATTTTACCAGTGTTTTAATATCATTCTATATCTTCATTTACATGAAAAACTGGTATCTCTTAGGCAGAATGATATTTTAAAATACACAGATGCTGCAAATAAAACATCTCGTGGCTGTTCAACAGAAACATAAGGCCACTGAAATATATTAATTTTTCAGGACACATGTAAATGTGGCTAAGCAAAAATTTGGCAGAAGAACAAATATTCTCACAAAGAAAATACAACACAGTAAAACATAAACACAATTAAATGAGCCAAATTACACCCCATCAATAGATGAGAGAGGCGTGCCATTGACTCTGTCTGCATGGTAACTATACAGTCAATTTTCTGGATTATTAGACAAAATATGCACAAAAGCTTTTGGATGATTAACTGTGTATAATGGAATCCTATTAATTTAGCCAACATTCATTGAACACTTATCATATTTCATGCACTATGGTAACCACTGGAACTACCAAGATGAAAAGAGGCACAGTCCATACACTTAGAAGCCTGACATCTTAAGTCTTTTCTTTACTGTGTAGCTTTAGATGCATTATAGATCAGCTTACATTTCTTGAATACCAACTAAAGCCTGATACAACATGATTCGTCAAAGTTCAGCAATGCTCTTGCCTTACATGAGCATGTAAAGACAAAATTCACTTTAGAGTCTATGACATTTCAGCAATATATAGACATTAAAAAATATTTCATTTTAAAATGTCTTGTTCATTCATTTATTTCACTCAAAAAAATATTTATCAAGGGCTTACTTTGTGCAACATTCTGTGAGTAACTAGAGACACAGCAATGAAATATCAGCATACTCCTTGTTTTTCAGAACTGTAATTGTATATTATTCTTTTTACAATAACAAAGCTCCTTAGAGCCTTCCATCTGGACAGATTATTTCTTGTTTCCCTGCTGTTAGAGTCTGCCCTTCTCCTGAGAATATCTAAGCTTCACTCATCTCGACTCAACTTATTTGGCTCAATCTTTACTTACTTGTCTACCCAACAAGGAAGTAAAGATTATTATCAGGTTGTTATTATTATCAGCTCTGATTATTATTATCTGACACACTAATATATGCTACTGAATCAATAAAACATCTGCCCCCTACTGAGTGACAGTTGTGCAATTGTGTAGTGTCCTTCTAGAGACCACGTGTTTAAACTTAAGTGAGTCTAATGATGGGTATTTCAAACTCTTAGACAGTTTGAGGAAATGATGAGATTGAATTCCTAAGCAGTTAGCTGTATGCCTACGCGGGGATTATACTACAGCCACCTGGTGTGGATGCTGAAGCTGAAACTCCAGTACTTTGGCCACCTCATGCGAAGACTTGACTCATTGGAAAAGACTCTGATGCTGGGAGGGATTGGGGGCAGCAGGAGAAGGGGGTGACAGAGGATGAGATGGCTGGATGGCATCACTGACTCGATGGACATGAGTCTGAGTGAACTCCGGGAGTTGGTGATGGACAGGGAGGCCTGGCGTGCTGCGATTCATGGGGTCGCAAAGAGTCAGACACAACTGAGTGACTGAACTGAACTGAACTGACCTGGTGTTAAACGTTGTGAAAGTATTTTGGTATTTAACTGCATTGCCCATCTCATGGTGAGGTGTTCCCAATATGACACTCATACCTTCTGTTTTGTAGACTTAGGCATGAGCCTCTGACTGATGAATGTAATCATTTCATTAAAGGAATTTTTTTTTTCCATCCTTCATCCTACTGTGTCCTACTAATCATGTACTAAAATGAACAAGAGCCATCCATCCTCAAGAATCAGTTTTAACAGCCTCTATTTCAAATGCACTTTATCAATCTAGTCTGCTCTCAGGGTAAACCAATAATCAGGAATACTTTCTATTATGTGCAACAAATTTCAGTGTTCTAAATGCAGTTAATTTAAGACCACTGTAGGAATAAAGAAGCTAAAGGCAAAGCAGAAAAGGAAAGATATATGTATCTAAATGCAGATTCCAAAGAATAGCAGGGAGAGATAAGAAAGCCTTTCTCACTTATCAATGCAAAGAAATAGAGAAAAACAATAGAATGGGAAGAACTAGAGATCTCTTCAAGAAAATTAGAGATACCAAAGGAATATTTCATGCAAAGATGGGCACAAGAAAGGACAGATGTGGTATGGATCCAACAGAAGCAGAAGATATTAAAGAATAAGTGGCAAGAATACACAGAAGAACTACACAAAAAAGATCTTCATGACCCAAACAACCACAAAGGTGTGATCACTCACGTAGAGCCAAACATCCTGGAATGCTAAGTCAAGTGGGCTTAGGAAGCATCACTATGAACAAAGCTAGAGAGGTGATGACATATCAGTTGAGCTATTTCAAATCCTAAAAGATGATGGTGTGAAGGTGCTGCACTCAATATGCCAGCAAATGTGGAAAACTCAGCAGTGGCCACAGGACTGGGAAAGGTCAGTTTTCATTCCAATCCCAAAGAAAGACAGTGCTGAAGGATGTTCAAACTACCATGCAATTTTACTCATCTCACATGCTAGCAAATTAATGCATAAAATTCCCCAATTAGGCTTCAACAGTCCGTGAACTTCCAGATGTTTAAGCTGGATTTAGAAAAGGCAGAAGAACCAGAGATCAAATTGCCAACATCCACTGGATCATCGAAAAAGCAAGAGTTCCAGAAAAACATCTACTTCTGCATTATTTAACTATGCCAAAGCCTTTGACTGTGTGGATCACAACAAACTGTGGAAATTTTTTTAAGAGATGGAAATACCAGACCACCTTTCCTGCCTCCTGAGAAATCTGTATGCAGGTCAAGAAGCAACATTTAGAACTGGACGTGGAAAAACAGGCTGGTTCCAAACTGGGAAAGGAGTATGTCAAGGCTGTATATTGTCACCCTGTTTATTTAACTTATATGTAGAGTACATCATGAAAAATGCCAGGCTGGATGAAGCACAAGCTGGAATCAAGACTGCTGGCAGAAATATCAGTAACCTCAGATATATAGATGACACCATCCTTATAGCAGAAAGCAAAGAGGAACTAAAAAGCCTCTTGATGAAAGTGAAAGAGAAGAGTGAAAAAGTTGGCTTAAAGCTCAACATTCAGAAAATTAAGATCATGGTATTTGGTCCCATTACTTCATGACAAATAGATTGAGAAACAATGGAAACCGTGAGAGACTTTATTTTGGGGGGACTCCAAAATCATTGCAGATGGTGACTGCAGCCATGAAATTAAAAGATACTTGCTCCTTGGAAGAAAAGCTATGACTAACCTAGATAGCATGTTAAAAAGCAGAGTCATTACTTTGCTGACAAAGGCCCATCTAGTCAAAGCTATGGTTTTTCCAGTAGTCATGTTAGAGAAGGAAATGGCAACCAAATCCAGTATTCTTGCCTGGAGAATCCCAGGGATGGGAGCCTGGTGGGCTGCCGTCTATAGGGTCACACAGAGTCGGACACGACTGATGTGACTTAGCAGCAGCAGCAGCATGTATGGACTGAGAGTTGGACTGTAAATAAACCTGAGCACCAAACAATTGATGCTTTTGAACTGTGGTGTTGGAAAAGACTCTTGAGAGTCCCTTGGACTGCAAGGAGATCCAACCAGTTCATCCTAAAGGAAATCGGTTCTGAATATTCATTGGAAGGACTGATGTTGAAGCTGAAACTTCAGTACTTTGACCACCTGATGAGAAGAACTGAGTCATTGGAAAAGACCCTGATTCTGGGAAAGACTGAAGGCAGGAGGGAAGCAAATGACAGAGGATGAGATGGTTGGATGGCTTCACCGACTCAATGGACATGAGTTTGAGCAAGCTTTGGGAGATGGTGATGGAAAGAGAAGCTTGGCATGCTGCCGTCCATGTGGTCGCAAAGAGTCAGACACAACTGAATGACTGAACTGAACTGAATTGAACTAAGGAATAATTAACATTTATGCACGAGGAACTGTTCAACTTCTCTTTATTTTCCAACTCATGTGGTTCCCTTTGTAGTTTCATGAAGTGGATTATATATCTCCACTTCACAATGAAGAAACTGAGACTAAAATCATTGGCTTTGGTTGCATAACTAGTGGGTGTAACATTTTAGACTAAAACAAGCAGAACAGATTTTAACGGGGTCAGAAATAGAGCCTGACCAAAGCTACATCTGCCACTACCTACCACTGTGATTGAAAGTCTACTTTCAGAAAATCATTATTTGGAGTTCTTAAGTTATTTTACTTGACTTGATTTTTTTTTTTTTTTTTTTGCTGTTGTTTCATTTTAGAAACTTATTAAATAAATGTGTTCCCCTAAGAGGAATAATGCCTAAAGATTTTCACCTAAAACATTACTGAACATTTAGACATTTTATAGGGAGATACTATCTTTATGAGTGCTATATCTTATTTCTAATTTCACTAAATCTAAGATGCCACTTTTCACTTTCATGCATTGGAGAAGGAAATGGCAACCCACTCCATTGTTCTTGCCTGGAGAATCCTAGGGACAATGGAGCCTGGTGGGCTGCTGCCTATGGGGTCGCACAGAGTCAGACATGACTGAAGTGACTTAGCAGCAGCAAGATGCCATTAATTGGAAAATGCACCAATTTTCTAAGTACTACTGAAAAAATGCCAGTTAATCATGACAGTGATAATGATATTTTATCACATCAACTAAAAGTTACATCTCAATTTCAGAGATGTTAAAATGTGAAAAATTCACTTTTCATGTTTGACAAAATAATGTAGAACATTTGAACATGAAGAAAGTAAAATAAGATGGAATTCAAACTAATATTACCTGCTTTATCCATCTTAAAAAAGATTATTGAAATTACTAGTTAATTCCTTAAATGGGTTTGATACATCATATTTAAATAGTTCTGTGTTATTGCAGAATTAGAATATGCACAATCGTTATATTCAGAGGAATACAGTTGCTATAGTTATGAGTTTAATTAAGAAAATACTGATTTAATATCTATTACTTAATGTTACTTTGTTTTCTACAATGTAAAGGCAAAACTGGAAGAGGCACGATGTTCTTTGATTCTTAGAATTTCTAACTGAGACCAAGATGAGGAACTGTTTGAGTTTAAATGGGTCAGTCAGTCAGTCAGTTCAGTCACTCAGTTGTGTCTGACTCTTCGTGACCCCATGAAATGCAGCATACCAGGCCTCCCTGTCTACCCTGTTGCACCAATTCCTGGAGTTCACTCAAACTCACATCCATCAAGTCGATGATGCCATCCAGCCATCTCATCCTCTGTTGTCCCCTTCTCCTCCTGCCCCCAGTCCCTTCCAGCCTCAGAGTCTTTTCCAGTGAGTCAACTTTTCACATGAGGTGGCCCAAGTACTGGAGGTTCAGCTTTAGCATCAGTCCTTCCAAAGAACACCCAGGGCTGATCTCCTTTAGAATGGACTGGTTGGATCTCCCTGCAGTCCAAGGGACTCTCAGGAGTCTTCCCCAACACCACAATTCAAAAGCATCAATTCTTTGGTGCTCAGACTTCTTCACAGTCCAACTCTCACATCTATACATGACTACTGGAAAAACCGTAGCCTTGACTAAACGGACCTTTGTTGGCAAAGTAATGTCTCTGCTTTTGAATATACTATCTAGGTTGGTCGTAACTTTCCTTCCAAGGAGTAAGCATCTTTTAATCTCATGGCTGCAGTCACCATCTGCAGTGATTTTGGAGCCAAAAAAAAAAACCTCTGACACTGCTTCCACTGTTTCTCCATCTATTTCCCATGAAGTGATGGGACCAGATGTCATGATCTTCTANTATCACTACCTCATGGAGAGACTGTGGCCAGGGGTGGCCTACCATCTTGAATGATGCTTGCCACCTTTCCTAATGACTTTTACATCTGCTCTGAGTCAAGACTCACCATGGGAACGTGAAGGTCCAGGACTGGGTTCTCTCTTTTTTTGGCTCGTGTCTTGGGGAGAGAACAGGTGGCCCTTGGTACCGCCCTCTAGGCGGCAGGGGTCTCCACAGAATCAACTGAGTCCAACTTTTGGAGCCCCCCTTCCCCCCACCAGCCTGCACCCTAAAAAGCAGCCCTGGAGACCATGGGCTTCTTTACTAGCCTTAGAAGGTGGAACTGAGTGCTCTTCCTCCAGTGGGCCTGGAAGAAGCCATGTATTTGGGAGAACATATAGAAGTCATCTTGATGCCTGAGGCTAATGACATCGATGATGAAAGTAACGATGAAGAGGAGGAGGAGGAAGAGGGGAGAAGCTAACTTTCTTTTTTTCTCTTTTGATCTCCATGCAGTATGCTCCTTCTATATGCCAAGCACGTGGGGACATCTTACACACATTCTCTGTCATCTTTGGAGCTCATGAAGAACTCTGTTAAGGAGACAGTGTTAACCCCATTTTGCTGTTCCAGTAGCATTGTAAGAAACATGAACAAGCGGGCTCCAGACAGCCTGGTTTGGGAGAAAGTGGCATCAAGATGTTCCATTTTTAACTGAGGGTTTCTGTGCCCCAAACGCTCTCCCTTCTTTAAATTTGAGCTCAGGCACTTCAGTCATGCCCCGACTCTAAGATCTTATGGACTGTAGCCCGCCAGGCTCCCTCTGTCCATGGAATTCTTCAGGCAAGAATACTGGAGTGGGTAGCCAGGCCCTCCTCCAGGGGATCTTCCTGATTCAGAGATCGAACCCACATCTCCTGTATGTCCTGCATGAGCAGGTGGGTTCTTTACCACCAGTGCCACCTGGGAAGCCTGTTCTTTAAATTACTAGATTCATTTTCTTCTGCGGTGTCATCGACGCATTCTTCAAACGAGTCCTCTTTGGCCTTCAAGCATCCAGGGTCCCAGGACAAAACCAAGTTCACCATGAACTTGAAGTGCCACGTCTGGATTCTCCATCTCTTTTAAGGACCAGTGTCTGGGAAGTCAGGGGGTGGCTTCAGCTCTATAAAGTAACATCTTGGGTTAAGAACGGCAGCTGCATACCTCTGCTACCACTGTGAGGTTAAGATCTGGTCATACACCATTTTCTCTTTTGATTTCTAGAAGGCATGGGAACGGCTAAGGTTACCAAACACACCTCTCTTGATGGAGAAAATTCTTTTTGCTTCTTGGTTTGGTTTTGTTGTGCCAAATTCTACCCTTTGAAAAATGCAGAAGCCCATTAGAGATTAAGACTACAAACAAGCTTAAAACACATCTTAACAGCATTCAGAAATGTCCCAGGTGTAGGCGGGTCAAAGCGATATCTTGTTCTCCTAAATATTTCAACAGATAGACAAACTTTTGATTGCGATATCTGCTCAAAAAATGACTTTGAACTCTCCGCCAGTACCTCCCACTTGGGCTTTCTAAAACCCACAGAGGGCCAATGGCTGATAAGGGGCTGGAGTGGTCCCGGGCGGCGAGGGCCTTTTATCTCACCTCGCTGTGTACACGAGCCCGAGCCGTTTGCTTAGCTTGGCTCTGCTATCCTGAGGACCTTTTAAAAATCCTCCCATTTATTAGGATCTAACACCCGATCTGTAAATAAACCAGCAGAAAATGTAGATTTCAGCAGTCGTAGGAGGGCAGTTCACTCTCAGGAGGGCTGAGTTCTCCCTCTAGCTGGTTATTCCTCCCTTGCTCACTCCCTGGATCCCCTCTCTCCTCCTCTCCCCTTCTCTGTCCTCCCTTCCTTTCCCCTTTTCTCCCCTGCCTTCCTTCCCTTTCCTGTAGCCACTTGCAGATAACAAAAGAAAAGTCAAATAGATTGACCATATTTTTGATGTAGGCTTTAAGTTCACGTATCAAGAAATAGTAAGAGTCTGGTGGCTAAGAGCCCAGGGTTTGACTTCTGGTCTGAGTGGGTCCTTGCTATATGATTTCAGGCAATTTACATAACATCTCTGTGCCTCAGTTTTCTCATCAGTAAAAGGGGAACAATAACAGCCCATGGGGTTTTTCTAGGAACTAAAATTCAGAATGGGCCTTGGTACATAGTACACCCTAAGTTTCAGTCAGTTCTCAGATGGTAAAGAATCTGCCTGCAATGAGGGAGACCTGGGTTTGATCCCCAGGTTAGGAAGATCCCCTGGAGAAGGAAATGTCAACCCACTCCACTATGCTTGCCTGGAGGATTCCATGGACAGAGGAGTCTGGTTGACTACAGTCCATGGGATTGCAAAGAGTCAGACACGACTGAGCGACTTTTGCTTTCACACTAACGGGCAGGAAGCATTGAGATGGTTTTCATGCATCACCTCTGGTCTCAAAAAGAGTTGTCTTCCACTGAGAGACCTTGGTCACATAGCTCCACAACAAGGACGAGAGCCCCTTCGCAGACCAGATTTCCCACAGGTGAACCTAGGGCCCCTCCTCCTCTCCAGGACGGACGAGGGAAGAAGATGGTGTGTCTGTTGCCCTGAGCTCAAGAAGCCGACACTGCTGCCTCTCCACCCGCCAGCACTCAAGGATGGAGGGTCTATCTGGTGGCACTATCTCAAACATGTGGAGATGCTGTGATTAGGCTGATCCATCTGGCCCTGTTGAAAGCTTTCAGCGATACAGGTCTTATCACTGGGAGGGAATGTAAGCATCTCCTGGCCATTCTGTGCCCCTTGTGAGAGAAGGCTGGAACCCACCCAGCTCTCCTGGGCCACATGGTAGGGCTAACAGGAAACAGGACCCAAAGTCCTCCCTCTCTGTTATGGGTCCACCCTGAGGCCTCCAGATTCTCTGACAGGTCCAGGGAAGATTGGCGGGACTGGTGCTTCCCCTTACCAGGCCATCAGGTGATTAGAGGAAAGCCCTGTGCCCATTTCTCAGAGAGGTGGAGCCAGCAGAGGTGGCTGACCCAGGATGCAGGGCAAAGAACACGAAGTATCTTCTCCCGGCTCTGTGGAGCCTTTTCTACAGTGTGAGAACACACAAACTGAATCTGAAAGAAGCAGAGTGCATCTCTCATGGGTTGTGTACCAATGGAAATTTTGAACATTGTTTTTCTTCCTAAATGCTCCAGGGTAGTTGGCTGGGCTTTTTTTTTTTTTTTGGCAGCATTGCTTGGAATGCAAGATTCTAAATCCCCAATCATGGAGCAAACCCTTGGCTCCCAAAGTAGAAGCCAGAATTCCTAACCACTGGACCACCAGGGAAATCCCGGGTAGTTAGCTTTTTGAAAGGACCTATAGTAAGATGAAAATCTTTCAGGATGTAATTTGCAGCTCAGATATTAGAATCAAAAGGATTTCTTAAATGACAACTGCATTGAAACACCTGCAACCTCCAAATGGTTTTCCTGAACACCACGTGGATCTTGGGATCAAGTGTTCAGTTCAGTCAGTTCAGTTGCTCAGTCATGTCCAACTCTTTGTGAACCCATGGACTGCAGCACGCCAGACTTCCCTGTCCATCACCAACTTCCAGAGCTTGCTCAAACTCATGTCCATAGAGTTAATGATGCCATCTAACCATCTCATCCTCTGTCGTCCCCTTCTCCTCCTGCCTTCAATCTTTCCCAGCATCAGTGTCTTTTCAAATGAGTCAGTTCTTCCCATCAGGTGGCCAAAGTATTNGGTCGCCCTGCACCGAGGTCTGTGCTGTGTGCTGCGGTCGCCCTGCGCCGAATTCTGGCCTTTGTTATGTGGTCTCCCTGGGCCAATGTTCAGGCTGTGTGCCGTGGTTGCCCTGCACCGAGTTCTGGGCACTGAGCTGCGGTCATCTCGACGAGGTCCGGGCTATGTGCCACGGTCGCCCTGCGACGAGGTCTGGGGTGTGCCGTAATTGCCCTGCACTGAGGTCCGGGCTGTGTGCCCAGGTTGCCCTGTGCCCATTTCTGCGGTGTGCCATAATTGCCCTGTGCTGAGATCAGGGCTGTGTGCCGTGGTCACCCTGCACTGAGGTCCAGGCTGTGTCCCGTGGTCTCCTTGCACCAAGGTCCAGGCTGTGTGACGCGGTCACCTGCACCAAGGTCCGGGATCTGTTCCCTGGTTGCCCTGCACCGAGGTCCGAGCTGTGTGCTCCAGTTGCCCTGCACTGAGATCCAGCCTGTGTGCCGCAGTCACCCTTCAGTGAAGTCCGGGCTGTGTCCCGCGGTCGCTCTGTTCCGAGGTCTGTTGTGTGTGCTGCGGTTGCCCTGCACCGAGGTCCAGGGTGTGTGCCGCATTCGCCCTGTGGCGAGGTCTGAGGTGTGTGCTTCCGTCACCCTGCACCGATATCCAGAGTGTGTGCTGCAGTCGTCCTTCAGCGAAGTCCGGGGTGTGTCCCGCGGTCGCTCTGTTCCAANGGGCTGTGTCCCGCGGTCGCTCTGTTCCGAGGTCTGTTGTGTGTGCTGCGGTTGCCCTGCACCGAGGTCCAGGGTGTGTGCCGCATTCGCCCTGTGGCGAGGTCTGAGGTGTGTGCTTCCGTCACCCTGCACCGATATCCAGAGTGTGTGCTGCAGTCGTCCTTCAGCGAAGTCCGGGGTGTGTCCCGCGGTCGCTCTGTTCCAAGGTCTGTTGTGTGTGCTGCGGTCGCCCTGCACCGAGGTCTGGGGTGTGTGCCGCCATCGCCCTGTGGCGAGGTCTGAGGTGTGTGCTGCCGTCGCCCTGCACCGATATCCGGGGTGTGTGCCACCATCGTCCTGCTCCGAGGTCCAAAGTGTGTGAAGCCATCGTCTTGCGCCGAAGTCCAGTCTGTGTAACACGGTCGCACTGTGCCGAGGTCAGGGCTGTGCGCCACATTCAGCCTGCGCCAAGTCTAGGCTGTATGCAGTGGTCGCCTGTGACATAGTCTGGGTTGTGTGCCGTGGTCGCCCTGCGCTGAGTTCTGGGCTGTGAGCCGCGGTAGGCTTGCAACGAGTTTCTAGCTGTGAGCCGTGTTCGGCTTATGATTAGGTCCGTGCTGTGTGCCGTGGTGACCTGTGCTGAGGTCCGTGCTGAGTGCCATGTTTGCACTGTGCCTAATTCCGGGTTATGAGCCATGGTCGGCTTGCGACGTGTTCTGGGTTGTGAGCCGTGTTTGGCTTGTGACGAGGTCCGGGCTGTGTGCCACGGTCAGCTTGCAAAGAATTTGGGGTTGTGTGCCATGGTTGCTCTGTGCAGAGGTCCGTGCTGTGTGCCACGGTTGCCCTGTGCCGGGTCTGGGCTGAGTAACACAGTCACCCTGCACTGATGTATGGGCTGTGTGACACGGTAACCCTGCGCCGAATTCCGGCCTGTGCTACGTGGTCTCCCTGGGCTGATGTTCGGGCTGTGTGCCATGGTCGCCCTGCACCGAGTTCTGGGCTCTGANTCAGGTACTAGTTAACCACTTACAGTTATTACATTACCTCCAAATGCTACAACTGAGTCAGGGCGTCTCTGAAACGGGGCTGGTGACACAGAGCACTGATATGTCGATACTATCAGTGCCATGAGCAGATATGCGTGTGTGCTAAGTCGCTTCAGTTGTGTCCGACTGCGACCCTATGGACTAGAGCCTGCCAGGCTGTCCATGGGATTCTCCAGGAAAGAATCCTGGAGTGGGCGGCCATGCCCTCCAGGGGATTTTCCCATTAACCCACATCTCCTGTGGCTTCTGCATTGCAGGCAGATTCTTAACTGCTGAACCACCAGGGGAGGTCCAACTAGCAGATATAATGGGTCAAACCATCCCTGGACATGTGGCAGGCACAAGACAATTCCTTTCCTTGTTCCTGTGGAGTTGTCCTCCATGATAATTATCCTAAGCATATGAACAGTTCAGGTGTCTTCATAAGAGTCCACCAAAAACATCTGGCAGTTTAGCTGATATTAACCTTGACCTTTAACTTCTGTAGTTGAGCAAAGGCACCACCATCAGCCCTGGGGAGGAGCTGTCCAGTGCGGACTCCAGAATAAGACAGGATTCATCTGCTCTCAGTTCCCCCTTCTCTAAAACAACTGCTGAGTTTACTTTCCTCAAGGACTTTGCCAAGGATCAAATGACCCTAAAACCCGAGCTATTTACAAAGCCAAGTTATGAATCACTGGCCACGTGGAAGGGGGAAGAATTCTGGCCTGATCTCTTGAAAGAGATTTACGACTTGACCATGGCAAGGCAGCCCAGATGCACACCCTGGTCACCTGCAATCACACACTCTGCTTGTTTAGACATCTGCCCTGTCAGAGGCTCCAAACCTAACACATTCAGTCCACAGATGTGTATAAGAGACAGGGACGTGGGCTTGCTACGAACATGGAAAGAAAGACAGTAAACTGGGACACCATGGATGCACTTGACTTGCTGCACTTCTTTTTGAGCAGCAGCATCTGAAAATACAGTCTTAATACGCTATTTGGAGGCTTTTCATACATATACTGGAATGCAAAGCCTGGCAGGAAAGTACCTGTCTCTTATACACATCTCCTGGGGCATGGGGAGGGAGAGGATGCCTTGGAGAGGAGGGCTGGCCTCTCGAAGAGTGAGCAGGGAAAGTAGGGAGATTCAGAAGTCAGACCTACCATTGCCCAAAGACACTGAACAATAAGCTGACAAGCATGCCTGAACAATGGCATCAGGGCCACATCCTGCCCTCCTGCCTCCCTGAAGTCTTCCATTCAGCACTCTGGGCGTTTCCCACGGGAGGCACCTGTGGCCGTGAAAACACAGCGACAGAGGCACTGGAGCCACTTTATTTGCTTCATGGTCGGGTAACCTTGAAAGCAGCTGTTACCAACTCTCCCAGGCCATTTGAAATAGTGTTTACTTTCTAGGGGCTAGTGGTAGTCTAGGACTGTTCTGTCCACAAACCACATGTGGCTATATTTATACTTAAGATGCTGAAGAGTAAAATAAAACATTTCATCCTTCAGTTGCCACATTTCAGGTGCTCAGTGGTCACCACTGGCTAGTGGATGCTGTCAGGAGATTTCTGCCATCTGTGTTGTACTGGACAGCGCTGTGACCCAGAACATCACAGAAAACCATGGGCAGGCAATGATGGTGCTAGGGCTCCGGCGTCAGCCATCACTGTCCTCTCAGGAGAAGCCAGGGCCCTGGCTGCCCGCTAAAGCCCACGCGAGTGCTGTGGCAACCAGGAAGCTGGTTGGAAAAACAGAAAACTTCAGATAATAAAACAGTCTTGCCCCAAACAACTGTCTTTTCACGTGTATCAAAAAGGCCAACTTCTATAGTAATATGAGATTCTAGTCTCAGTTCAGTTCAGTTCAGTTCAGTCGCTCAGTCGTGTCCGACTCTTTGCGACCCCATGAACCGCAGCACACCAGGCCTCCCTGTTCATCACCATCTCCCGGAGTTCACTCAGACTCACATCCATCAAGTTGGTGACGCCATCCAACCATCTCACCCTCAGTCGTCCCTTTCTCCTTCTGCCCCCAATCCCTCCCAGCATCAGAGTCTTTTCCAATGAGTCAACTCTTCGCATGAGGTGGCCAAAGTACTGGACTTTCAGCTTCAGCATCATCCCTTCCAAAGAAATCCCAGGGCTGATCTTCAGAATGGACTGGTTGAATCTCCTTGCAGTCCAAGGGACTCTCAAGAGTCTTCTCCAACACCACAGTTCAAAAGCATCAATTCTTCGGTGCTCAGCCTTCTTCACAGTCCAACGCTCACATCCATACATGACCACAGGAAAAACCATAGCCTTGACTAGACAGACCTTAGTCGGCAAAGTAATGTCTCTGTTTTTCAATATGCAATGTAAGTTGGTCATAACTTTTCTTCCAAGGAGTAAGCGTCTTTTAATTTCATGGCTGCAGTCACCATCTGCAGTGATTCTGGAGCCCAAAAAATAAAGTCTGACAGTGCTTCTTAAAAACGTGCCTCGCTACTTCTACCTTTCTAACTTCTAAATATCTGACGTGAGTGGGTTTTAATGGCCAGCCAGGGCCCTGGCTTTCCATGAGAAGAGGGCAGTGATGCTTCAGAGGTCGGGGGCTTGAGCACCTCATCCCTTGCCCTCTGATCCCCCATTTGTCCACACTTCAAAGAAAACACTGTTCAGACCCTGTTCTTCCCAACTTCCCCCACAAACCCCCACTTAATTCCTAGAGCAGACAGAGGGGCTGCAGCTCAGGCTGGAGGAAGTGGCATGGCACCTCCGCTCCATCTGCCTGCAGCACTGCTCCCACCCCAGGCCAGCAGGGGTGGTGGTGACCTGTGCTCCAGGGCTGAGCCTCTGCCGGCTTCTCCATCTGCCCATGGAGCAGAGTCATGAACGTGCTATCTTTTCCCTGACTTCTCTTTGCCACCTGAGCTTCTCCAGGAATTCTCTGGTCACGGCTTCCGGGAAAGGCCTTCAGGGGCCACACTTCCTCGAGCGAGGTGGCCCTGGGGCAGAGGGTACCTGGCCTCTCCCAGCTCTGAAACCTGTAGCTCTGACAACCTGTGGAGTTGAAAGGACCGTAAGTAGAGAACAGCACTACTCACCTTTCAATGATGTCCAGGCGCAGTTGGTGACCGTAAGGTAAGGTGATGAGCTCCAGCCCTGAGTTCACGCCCATGTTCTTCCTCATCTCTTCCGAGACTTCAAGTATCCTTGCGACCTGTCAAGAACACAGGTTGAAATGAACTGGACCAGGACGTGGGCTTGCTACGAACATGGAAAGAAAGACAGTAAACTGGGACACCATGGATGCACTTGACTTGCTGCACTTCTTTTTGAGCAGCAGCATCTGAAAATACAGTCTTAATACGCTATTTGGAGGCTTTTCATACATATACTGGAATGCAAAGCCTGGCAGGAAAGTACCTAGATTGGTTTGCAGAGTTGGTGTCTCTGCCCGGCCAGAGAACGGTGTGGTTCTTCAAGCTTTTGTCTGCCATGGCTGGATCCTGCTGCTGGATTTGCCGCCAACAGCAGGGCTGTGTCTGCATGGAGCAGACTGATGCCCGGCAGTGGAAAAGTGGAGCTGCGTCCAAGTGCCACTCTGCTGCAGGCTCTGCCATTCATGTTCTCGCTTAACGGCAGGGCTGGCTCCTATTACCCGTAATTACGCCTCTCCTGGGCTCAGTAAACGCACTGTACATCTGGAAACTATTAGAAACATGTACAGCTATGTGAAACCTGAGGTCTCAAACACACCCACTTCTCCCCTTGAGAGGTCTTCCTTAAAGAAAATCTCGTTTGTTTGTCCCAGTCAGCACTCCCCATCTCAGTTCCAGTGTGTGATCACAGCTTATTGGAATCAGGTACTAGTTAACCACTTACAGTTATTACATTACCTCCAAATGCTACAACTGAGTCAGGGCGTCTCTGAAACGGGGCTGGTGACACAGAGCACTGATATGTCGATACTATCAGTGCCATGAGCAGATATGCGTGTGTGCTAAGTCGCTTCAGTTGTGTCCGACTGCGACCCTATGGACTAGAGCCTGCCAGGCTGTCCATGGGATTCTCCAGGAAAGAATCCTGGAGTGGGCGGCCATGCCCTCCAGGGGATTTTCCCATTAACCCACATCTCCTGTGGCTTCTGCATTGCAGGCAGATTCTTAACTGCTGAACCACCAGGGGAGGTCCAACTAGCAGATATAATGGGTCAAACCATCCCTGGACATGTGGCAGGCACAAGACAATTCCTTTCCTTGTTCCTGTGGAGTTGTCCTCCATGATAATTATCCTAAGCATATGAACAGTTCAGGTGTCTTCATAAGAGTCCACCAAAAACATCTGGCAGTTTAGCTGATATTAACCTTGACCTTTAACTTCTGTAGTTGAGCAAAGGCACCACCATCAGCCCTGGGGAGGAGCTGTCCAGTGCGGACTCCAGAATAAGACAGGATTCATCTGCTCTCAGTTCCCCCTTCTCTAAAACAACTGCTGAGTTTACTTTCCTCAAGGACTTTGCCAAGGATCAAATGACCCTAAAACCCGAGCTATTTACAAAGCCAAGTTATGAATCACTGGCCACGTGGAAGGGGGAAGAATTCTGGCCTGATCTCTTGAAAGAGATTTACGACTTGACCATGGCAAGGCAGCCCAGATGCACACCCTGGTCACCTGCAATCACACACTCTGCTTGTTTAGACATCTGCCCTGTCAGAGGCTCCAAACCTAACACATTTAGTCCACACACACTGTGTAATAGTCAGAGGCTTGTTGTTGATTCACTTTTATTCTGGAAGCTGTATTCCCCTCTTGCCTGTTTTCCTTCAGTGTAAACATCCAGTCCCCTGGTCACTTTCCTCACGTGTTACCAGGAAATGCCAACACCTGGTTGCCCCAAGGCTGAGCTCTGGGACAAGGGGTCCTGAGGTCACAGTGCAGCCTGGATTAGGTCTCCTGGAAAAGCCTGGGGCCATGATGCTCAGAGAGGAAGAGGAAGGTCGAGCAGTTCTAAAGGATTTACTGTGAGCTGGACCCGGCGGGGCAGGATGACGCCCATCCTTGTGAGACCCGGCTGCCTTCTGTTCTCCTGATCTTAGCTATCTCGGCTCCGCAGGGTCTCCTAGTTCTGTCCGCTCTTCATCCGACTGCTTGGGGGATGGCTGCAGTGACCCAGCGGAGCCCTGATGGGCCTGGCTGGCCTTCTTCCCAGCTGCCAGAAACCATCTACCGAGAAATGAGGCCGCCATTTCGGTTGCCCTCCGTAGAGGACTCTGCTGGGCACTCTGCACTTACGGGCCTGTCTCCCTCACTGAACTGCAGAGTGCCCTGAAGGAAGCAACCTGGAAGGAGCCCAGAAGTAGAGACTTGAAAACAAAGAAAGATTTGCCAGGCCCTCCCCCTGCAGACTCTATTTCCCTCAGTACCCATCCAGAGTGAATCCTTCATAAACCAATACCCCTCTCTCCCATGGTTCTTGGCCTCTCAGTCTCTGCAAGTGTGTGCTGCCTGCCACCGGGAAGATGCTTTTGTGTTCTGTATCACCAACTCCTATTCAGCCTTCAAAGCTCATCTCAGAAATCCCCACCCTGACCCCTCCCTCCACTATGTTTGAGACCCTACCTTGGAGGCCCTGCAAAGCATTTCCCACCTGGACCGTGGTCCGAATTCTCTGTCACTGTCGCTCCTGCCTCTCCCACCATGACCTGGCCTGGCCTGACCTGGCCCACAGTTGGTGTTCAATCAAGGCTCAATACACAACACTAGGGAACCGTCACTTAGCCTCAGTCTGGGGCAGGCACCATATGAGGGCTTTAGTCTTCACAAACACCTGGGTTGTGGTGTTCTTCTCCCTTTAGAAACTCTGCGAGGCAGGGGGAGGTGTTAGACTCAGGTAGCTCACCCCCAAAGGCCAGGCCCTTGGCTACTGGCGCCATCTCCCTCTAGCTTCTGCAGGGACAAGTGGGTAAAGCAGGGTGTTATCCATTCACAGGGTGGGAGCGGCTCAGTGGACGCCCACCCACCCCAGCCTGCGGAAGGGCTTACCCTGCTGCCTCCAGGCACTCAGGACCACCCACAGCCCCCACAGGCTGGGCTCTGGGCACAGGTGGGAACCAGCACTTGGGCCCTGGATGCTGCCCAGGCCAGCTCTAGGCTTCCGGGTGGGCTGGTCTGGTTGCAGTTAGAGTCAGTTCGGTGACAACAGCCTTTGTTTTACTTCTTAGAGACGTTCTTGCTCTGTTGGCAAAGCCCTGAAGTCAGTAGTTCAGGAAGAGGATAAGGAAATGAGGGAGGAAGGAAGATCAAACAGCCCCGCCCTGGGGACTGGGGGTGGGCTCATCGTCAGGGGGATCTTGCTCAGGTCTCTGCCTTGCTGCCTGGGGGTTCCATCCAGCGCCTCTTCCAGGGGTGCCTAAAGGCATACGGGGGAGTGGGACCCCCACGAGGAGGACAGAATGCAGAGAAACAGAACAAAGAGGAGGCTACACATTCCTTCAGCTGAGAACAGACTGCTAAGGCAGTGGGAAGGTTCCAGACTCTCCTGTGAAGACCAGTCCAGCCTCTCACCTCCTCCTAGACTACTACCAAGTCCTGCCTGAGAACACAGCGGGGAAGCATTCATTTCCTCCCAGAAATTAGGCTGTTCTGTGAACCCAGAGCCATCTTCCTACAAGGAGCTTCCCCCGCCGAGAACTCACGTGCTGGTATGGTTCTGCCATCTCAGATCCAGGGCCTATTCATACTAACTAGAACAGGAGACTAAATCCTCTTCCTGTCCAAACAGGTTTAGCTCCCTCTGAATGAGGTAAGGTCTTAACAAGGAAAATTATCTGACCACTTGGGGCCCTGCCCAAGGACACCCAGTGAACCACACAGACAGTCCTTGTTCCTCCAACACAGCCCCATTCCTGGCAGCCCCTCGGCTGTTCGCCCCCAAACAGCCAGCGCCTGCTTAATATTCCTCAAGACAGCTTTGGGAGGTCCCATGCATCCTGTGAGCCTCCATCAACCGAGGAACTCCCTGGGGAATGCTTGGAGATTAGATTTCCTGCCATGATTCATGACCCAGGAAATTTATTTAGGAAAACCAGTTCCTCAATAAGCCCTGACCTTTGAAGCTAATTCACTTCACTGAGCTACAAATGAAAAAGGGCTTTAAATCTAAGGCCTCATCTGTTGCTCAAGTGAAGGGATCTGTCTCCTTATATTGAGGGGTGGGCTGAGCACACCCCAGCCTAAATGCTTGCTTTCGAGAAATTACTCTTTGAAGGATGAGGTTGTCTTGGGGCCAGCTATGAACAAAAGCCACACATATCTAAAAGAAATGCATCAAAAATGATAAATTTAAAAAAAATGATGATGATATAAACAGAGGTTTATATAGTCACATGGAAAGATAGTTATGCTATGTTGTTCCATGAAAGACAAAAAAGGTTTGAAGTGGTATGCATAGGCCTGTGGCATTTCTGTGGTAAACAAATAGATATGCATGCAATTATTTACACATCTATTGGCGGAACAAATGTTAACAACGGTGATCACCAAGAAATTGGATTTTGTGTGGTTTTCATTTTTTCTTTTCTCCTAATCTGTATTGTGTAATTTTTCTGAAATGATATCTTTTATAATTGTTTTATATTTTCTATAAACTGAGCAAGTAACTCTAAAAATTTTACCCTAAAGACCATTTTCATAACAATAAAAATAAGTAAATAATGTACATATGTGGCATATAATGAAATAAAAACCACGAAATCTCTGCTACTCCAGAAATTCCATTTTCATCTACAATCTACTCTTCTTTGGACCTGATTTCACCAGTTCTGATGGGGTTGAGGCAGGGGAAGAACTGAAAATCCACACGAGCTGGGAGAAGGGCACGGCAGGGGTTGGGGGAGGAGAGCAGGGCCCTGGGTGGCCCTGTATCCTTCTGTCCCAAGTGAATTTCACAAGCTTCCTGCCTGGGCAAGGGTTGTCACAGCCTGGGTTCCCACCCCTTCAATAAATCCCACACCCAGGTCATCATCTCCATTGTCCTATGAGCAAACAAGTCACAAGGTAAGGCAGAATGAGGCCCAGGCAGAACCCCCTTCCAAGCATCTGGAAATCCCTCTGGCACCTACCTTGCAGTCCACGCTGAGCAAGTGCTGGGCAATGACCTTAGGGTCATTGTTGGTGAACAGTTCTTTTGCACGCTTTAGCATCGAAGTTTCCAGGGGCTTGTTCTCAGGAGGAAGCAGCTTCGACTCAAAGTCATTGGGCTTGAACGAAGAGGTGGTCTCTAGGAGGGGCATCACAAATGTGTCCTGGTCCTCCTGCCCTGTGTCCCCTGGGGCTGGCGGCGGCTTCCAAGGCCTTGTCCTATCATCATCATCAAGGATCAAGTAGCTGGTGTCAGAGTTCCGGGTGCCCAGCCTCCCATTCTGCTTGGCTGTCAGCAACTCCACGTAGCTGTCTTGGGCACAGAAGGGCAGCCTAGATGCCCCATCATAGCCGGCCACCAAGGCTGGGTTCAGTTCACAGTAGTTGGCTTCAGAGTTGAGCCAGATAGATGGAGACGGGGGAGCTTTGAGCAGGGGTGCCTTGCAGGGCTTGGGGGGCGGCTTGGGGCATAGCTGGCTGTCTGAGCCCCTCAGCGCCTCCCCTGGCCTAGCATCTGAGGAGGCCCTCCGTACCACAGCTGGACTCAGAGTGGGCTCGCTGCCCGTTCTGAACACTGGTGAGTTTGGGCAGGGGCTTGTGCCCACACCTGGGGACTGAGGGGGCAGCTTACCACCTGTGGAGGATAACAGAGGGTCAGAAAAAGCTCAGCTGTGAGGAAAACACAAAACAGACAAAATCAGAGTGACAGCTTCTGGCCCTCAATTCATTCTAGGGTTTTTATTTTTACCCCCAAAAGACAAGCCAGTATGACCACTGCAGGTCTGGTCTAGAGCAGTCAAGAGCATGTCAAGGGCATAGGTAGCCCCACGCCACTTCCTGGGGAATTCTAAATCCTGGTGGCTACCCACAGCTGGGCAGCAATGCCATTTTATAGTCACAGAAGGTTATACGGTCAAAACAGGGAAATACATCGAGCTTGGAGGGCGGTGAGTAATCTAACCTTGCCCTAAGAAACGTCTTTAGTTACACAGTGTAAAACGGGGAGGGCCCTGAGTCACTCCCAAAGCCAGAGTGGACCTTGCCAGCTTTAAGGAAGAGGCAGAGACACGTGGGGAAGGGAGAAAAAGATGCCGAGAAAACCCACTTTCAAGTAGTCTATGAAGCGGTGACAGGAAAGATAACCCTGTGGTTCCCCAAGGAAGGTCCATTACAAAAATAATGCAAAACAACCCCACTGCCTATTAACACAATTGCTTACCTGGTTCCCCACATCCCACACCATCTCACTCTTCCAGCTGTGACAGCAGAATGGAGAGGAGGCGGGGTTTCTACCTGGAGCCCAGGACTGACCCATTCACCCTCTCCCCAGGGAGGAGACTAAGGGGAAGGCGCGTTTGTTATGATGACCACCAGTTTGCAGTTGGGCTCAGTCAGGAAACCTAGGTTCAAATGCTGGCTTCACCACTTACTAGATAGATGCATCTAGACAGGTCAATTATATCCATGCCTCAGCCTCCTCATCAAAAAGAGGATAACCATGCTCACTTAAGGCTTCTTATGAGGCTTAAAAGCTAGCACACATTAAGCATCCAGGCTCTCCTGGTGGCTCAGATGGTAAAGCATCTGCCTGCAATGCTGGAGACCTGGGTTTGATCCCTGGGCTGGGAAGATCCCCTGGAGAAGGAAATGGCAACCCACTCCGGTATTCTTGCCTGGAGAATTCCATGGACAGGAATCTGGTGGGTTACGGTCCATGAACTCACAAAGAATTGGACATGACTGAGTGACTAACGCGCGCGCGCGCACACACACACACACAGCATCCAGCTCAGTGATTTGCATCTGGATACAGTTCTATCAACCCCTCAGCCTCCAGACGTGGAATCTTATGTTTTTCCCAAATAAGGTGACCAGATGGAGCAGGGGAGACAGCCTGCAGAAAATCAGGGGAACGCCGTCACCCTCCTCCCCACAAACTCCCAAAGACCTACCAATTGGCAGGTAACTTTCTGACTGGTGGGCTTTGAGGGACAAGGCTCTTCTGTCCTGCATGTGATCCAGGCAGGCTGGCTGGCTCCCACTCTTCTCTTTATTTCTGAAGCAAAAGACAAACAGGGCAGAAACGTCATTAAGTCGTAAAAGCTTTAGGCAACGTCATGGAAAGTTTAAAAAAAGAAAAAGATTGCTCAGAATGAGTGCGCTCCCATAAAGTCTAAGAGTAAAGGAATGTTGGCTGGAGGAGGAAGTCATTGATGCGTGATTAGGACATGACTGTGCCACGGGCTCCCTGCTGTGTCCCCAGGACCCATCCAGTTAGATTCCCAGGCTGCTGCTTCTGAGTCTTTCCATCCTGTTAAGCAGAGCAGGGTAAAGGTTTCAAGATACTCTCAGGAAAATCTGATAAGCTAGAATGTGTACTTTCAACAGTGCCTAAAATTACTTACAGACCCAGAAGGAAGGACTTGTATAACATGAGTTTTCCACCAAACCTCACAGTGTCACAGTTAGGAAGGAGGCTGTGGGGCAGTTTCCATTTCAGTGGAAAGTTCAGGGTCTCCCAAATAACCTGCAGGATTGCCCAGGGAGGCTGTCATACCCATTCAGAAGGACCCCACCAGGGGATCCCCCAGCCAGCCTCCTCGGGCTGAGTTGGGGAAAGAGTCCTCAAGCAAGCTGGGAGGCACAGGACACAGCATCGCAGGGAATGACACAATTCACTGGCACGGCTCTGCCCCTTGCCAGTTCCCACTGGCAGTTTCTCTCATTGGGAACCACAGAGCACAGCAGCGCAGGGCAAGCAGACCCGAATGACACTGTTCGCCACCATGGCTCTGACCCTGCCCGTTCAGATCAGGAAGCACCAAAGAACAGAATCGCCCATTAGCTAAAACAGAAGGCACTGCACCAGTTGAATGGTAATGAACTTTATCAGTCGTCACCCCCCAACCCCCAAACTTATGTTACAGAAATTGTGAAAGTTCTTTCCTACCTTTGCAGACAACCAGAGGGGGGGAAAAAAAAAAAAACAGCCCCCAAACTCCAGCAACCCCTCAGAGATAAGGCAGGGCAGGGGGCAAATTCCAAAAGGCAGTGGCTTCAGTGAAGCGATATTTAAGCAGTGCTCCCTGCCAGCAGTCAGACTCCGTGGTCACACACTGGCCTGGAATGTAACCTGGCTGAGCGCACACCTTTTCGGGGGGGTGGGGGCAACCATCTGGCCTGACGTCAGGGAATGTGGGGAGCCACTGGCGGGCGGAGGGGCAGGGCTTCCAGCCGTCTTCCGCGTTGAGTCCACCCCACCCCCACATCTAGGTCTTTCTGGACCTGCACCTATGCCAAGTGTGATAAGGCTTAGCGAGCTCTGCTTTCAAAGGACAATCCCCAAGAGTGGTTCTGTTAGCTTTGTGTTATCAACATGGAGACTTTCTAAGCTTTTCTTTCATTTTTATCCTAAAAATTTTTTTTTGTATTTTAAATTCAGGTTGTTGAGGGTAGCCCAAGGGGCCTTCCTTCCCAGCACTGTTCCTAGCAGGGGTTCTGTGGGTCACCCTGACTCTGTTCACATTAACTCCCTACTCATTAGTTCATCAACCAACCCCTAACTCCCAAAAGAACAGAAGATAGTGTTTTAATATTAGACTGGTACAAAAGTAATTGCAACTTTGGACTGTGAATTTTAAGTCTTATAACTAGGCTCAAACACATCTTTATTAATCAAAATAAGAACGATTACAGTCAACATGTTTCTTTGCCAAGGAGAAATGTTTGTTTTTTCCCGTAGCATAAAAATCCATGCTTTGAGATTCAATGAACTCTTTTGGAAAGCATTTTCTGCCTCCTGCTGGATGTGGAACCATTTTCCCTGTGAAAAGTTGTTGAGATGATTGAAGAAGCAGTAGTCAGTTGATGAGAGGTCAGGTAAATATGGTGGATGAGACAAAACTCTGCAGCCCAATTTGTTCAACTTTTGAAGTGTTGGTTGTGTGACATACAGTCAGGTGATGTGGAGAAAAACTGGGCCCTTTCTGATGACCAATGGGGCTTCCCTGGTGGTTAAAGTATCTGCCTGCAAATGCGGGAGACCCGGGTTTGATCCTTGGGTCGGGAAGATCCCCTGGAGAAGGAAATGGCAACTCATTCCAGTGTTCTTGCCTGGAGAATCCCATGGACAGAGGAGCCTCAGATATGAGTAAGTGACTTCACTTTCACTTTTGATGACCAATGCTGGCTGCAGCTGTTGCAGTTTTTGGTTCATCTCATTGATTTGCTGAGCTTCCTTTTCAGATGTAATGGTTTCAATGGGATTCAGAAAGTTGTAATGGAACAGCCTGGCAGCAGACTACCAAATAGTTGCCATGACCGTTTTTTGGTGCAAGTCTGGCTTTGGGAAATGCTTTGGAGCTTCTATTCAGTCCAACCGCTGAGCTGGCTGTCGTCAGCTGTTGTATATAATCCACTTATTGTCATGCGCCACAATCAGATTGAGAAATGGTTCTTTGTTGTTGCATAGAATAAGAGAAGATGACACTTCAAAACGACAATTTTTTAAATTTGTGGTCAGTTCATGAGGTATCCACTTATCAAGTTTTTTCATCTTTCCAGTTTGCTTCAAGTGCAGAACAACCATAGCATGAGTTCTTTGGCAACTTCCCATGTAGTTGTACAGAGAAGGCAGTGGCACCCCACTCCAGGACTCTTGCCTGGAAAATCCCATGGACGGAGGAGCCTGGTGGGCTGCAGTCTATGGGGTCGCAAAGAGTCGAACACGACTGAGCGACTTCACTTTCACTTTTCACTTTCCTACATTGGAGAAGGAAATGACAACCCACTCCAGTGTTCTTGCCTGGAGAATCCCAGGGACGGGGGAACCTGGTGGGCTGCCGTCTATGGGGTCGCACAGAGTCGGACACGACTGAAGTGACTTAGCAGCATGTGGTTGTAAGAGGAGCTTCGAAGATGCTCTCAAATGATCGTTGTCAACTTTCAATGGCCGGCCACTATGCTCCTCATCTTCAAGGCTCTCATCTCCTTTGTAAAACATCTTGAACCACCACTGCATTGTACAGTCATTAAAAGTTCCTGGGCCAAATACATTGTTGATGTTGCAAGTTGTCTCTGCTTTTGACCTATTTTGAACTCAAATAAGAAAATCATTTGAATTTGCTTTTTTTCTAACATCATTTCCATAGTCTAAAGTAAATATAATGCACAGCCTCTTGCCAACTTTTCTTTCTTGGCAGTTAGATAACATGCACAAGGACTCCTCACTGCCTGAGAGACAAGTCCCATATTAACCCAGGGCACATCACTAGTAATCGACAGTGGGGCTAGCCCAGCATTCAGTTCTCTGAACTCTTCTCTCCAAGATCCCCCAAGGGTCAGCCTGCAGCCCCCAGGCTCTCAAAATCTTCTGTCTTAGGAATCTCATCTCTTCTAGGTCAGGAGTCAATCACCCTTTCTGTGTGGACCAAGTCCTCATCTAAGCTTTCAGGACTAACTTCGCTCCCTAACTCCAGAGCAGTTGCTGGACACTGGCCCTTCGCAAGCCCATAGTCGCACCTCAGATGGAGCAACTGGTTTTCCTCCACTCTGGTCCCTCCTTTGGTATCTGACTTGCCCGTCTCCACCTTCCCACAAGCAGAGGTCTCAGGAAGCCTGGTTCTGAGCCTCCTAACTTTCCTCGCTACTCCATCTGCATAGCCTGATCCTTCATTGCTCACTAGCTGCCTTCCTGCTCCTCTCCCCTCTCACCCTTCTTGCACTTCACCGTTCGGTCTTGTTCTTAGGACACTCCATTCCCCATGTTAAGTCTTTGAGGCTCCTCAAACCCCTCAGTCTGGCACGAAAGCCTCCCTGATCTGCTGGGGTCAGCTCCCTAAACCTCCCTCTGTCAGCCCCCGGCACGGACAGACCCTTTGTTCCAATTCCTCCAGATTCCGCACTCTGAGCCATGCTTGCCCTTTTCTAACTCTGCAACTCAGGCTCTGTCCGAGCCCCCTCCCTCCGGGGGGACACCCTCCCCTCTGCAGCATCTATCCAAATGTCCCCTAGCTTTCAGACCAGCCGGAATCCTTACCTCCTTCACACGGTCTCTCCTGGCCTTCCCCTTCCTCAGCAACTGCACTATTTTTTTTTTTNTGGGGGCAACCATCTGGCCTGACGTCAGGGAATGTGGGGAGCCACTGGCGGGCGGAGGGGCAGGGCTTCCAGCCGTCTTCCGCGTTGAGTCCACCCCACCCCCACATCTAGGTCTTTCTGGACCTGCACCTATGCCAAGTGTGATAAGGCTTAGCGAGCTCTGCTTTCAAAGGACAATCCCCAAGAGTGGTTCTGTTAGCTTTGTGTTATCAACATGGAGACTTTCTAAGCTTTTCTTTCATTTTTATCCTAAAAATTTTTTTTTGTATTTTAAATTCAGGTTGTTGAGGGTAGCCCAAGGGGCCTTCCTTCCCAGCACTGTTCCTAGCAGGGGTTCTGTGGGTCACCCTGACTCTGTTCACATTAACTCCCTACTCATTAGTTCATCAACCAACCCCTAACTCCCAAAAGAACAGAAGATAGTGTTTTAATATTAGACTGGTACAAAAGTAATTGCAACTTTGGACTGTGAATTTTAAGTCTTATAACTAGGCTCAAACACATCTTTATTAATCAAAATAAGAACGATTACAGTCAACATGTTTCTTTGCCAAGGAGAAATGTTTGTTTTTTCCCGTAGCATAAAAATCCATGCTTTGAGATTCAATGAACTCTTTTGGAAAGCATTTTCTGCCTCCTGCTGGATGTGGAACCATTTTCCCTGTGAAAAGTTGTTGAGATGATTGAAGAAGCAGTAGTCAGTTGATGAGAGGTCAGGTAAATATGGTGGATGAGACAAAACTCTGCAGCCCAATTTGTTCAACTTTTGAAGTGTTGGTTGTGTGACATACAGTCAGGTGATGTGGAGAAAAACTGGGCCCTTTCTGATGACCAATGGGGCTTCCCTGGTGGTTAAAGTATCTGCCTGCAAATGCGGGAGACCCGGGTTTGATCCTTGGGTCGGGAAGATCCCCTGGAGAAGGAAATGGCAACTCATTCCAGTGTTCTTGCCTGGAGAATCCCATGGACAGAGGAGCCTCAGATATGAGTAAGTGACTTCACTTTCACTTTTGATGACCAATGCTGGCTGCAGCTGTTGCAGTTTTTGGTTCATCTCATTGATTTGCTGAGCTTCCTTTTCAGATGTAATGGTTTCAATGGGATTCAGAAAGTTGTAATGGAACAGCCTGGCAGCAGACTACCAAATAGTTGCCATGACCGTTTTTTGGTGCAAGTCTGGCTTTGGGAAATGCTTTGGAGCTTCTATTCAGTCCAACCGCTGAGCTGGCTGTCGTCAGCTGTTGTATATAATCCACTTATTGTCATGCGCCACAATCAGATTGAGAAATGGTTCTTTGTTGTTGCATAGAATAAGAGAAGATGACACTTCAAAACGACAATTTTTTAAATTTGTGGTCAGTTCATGAGGTATCCACTTATCAAGTTTTTTCATCTTTCCAGTTTGCTTCAAGTGCAGAACAACCATAGCATGAGTTCTTTGGCAACTTCCCATGTAGTTGTACAGAGAAGGCAGTGGCACCCCACTCCAGGACTCTTGCCTGGAAAATCCCATGGACGGAGGAGCCTGGTGGGCTGCAGTCTATGGGGTCGCAAAGAGTCGAACACGACTGAGCGACTTCACTTTCACTTTTCACTTTCCTACATTGGAGAAGGAAATGACAACCCACTCCAGTGTTCTTGCCTGGAGAATCCCAGGGACGGGGGAACCTGGTGGGCTGCCGTCTATGGGGTCGCACAGAGTCGGACACGACTGAAGTGACTTAGCAGCATGTGGTTGTAAGAGGAGCTTCGAAGATGCTCTCAAATGATCGTTGTCAACTTTCAATGGCCGGCCACTATGCTCCTCATCTTCAAGGCTCTCATCTCCTTTGTAAAACATCTTGAACCACCACTGCATTGTACAGTCATTAAAAGTTCCTGGGCCAAATACATTGTTGATGTTGCAAGTTGTCTCTGCTTTTGACCTATTTTGAACTCAAATAAGAAAATCATTTGAATTTGCTTTTTTTCTAACATCATTTCCATAGTCTAAAGTAAATATAATGCACAGCCTCTTGCCAACTTTTCTTTCTTGGCAGTTAGATAACATGCACAAGGACTCCTCACTGCCTGAGAGACAAGTCCCATATTAACCCAGGGCACATCACTAGTAATCGACAGTGGGGCTAGCCCAGCATTCAGTTCTCTGAACTCTTCTCTCCAAGATCCCCCAAGGGTCAGCCTGCAGCCCCCAGGCTCTCAAAATCTTCTGTCTTAGGAATCTCATCTCTTCTAGGTCAGGAGTCAATCACCCTTTCTGTGTGGACCAAGTCCTCATCTAAGCTTTCAGGACTAACTTCGCTCCCTAACTCCAGAGCAGTTGCTGGACACTGGCCCTTCGCAAGCCCATAGTCGCACCTCAGATGGAGCAACTGGTTTTCCTCCACTCTGGTCCCTCCTTTGGTATCTGACTTGCCCGTCTCCACCTTCCCACAAGCAGAGGTCTCAGGAAGCCTGGTTCTGAGCCTCCTAACTTTCCTCGCTACTCCATCTGCATAGCCTGATCCTTCATTGCTCACTAGCTGCCTTCCTGCTCCTCTCCCCTCTCACCCTTCTTGCACTTCACCGTTCGGTCTTGTTCTTAGGACACTCCATTCCCCATGTTAAGTCTTTGAGGCTCCTCAAACCCCTCAGTCTGGCACGAAAGCCTCCCTGATCTGCTGGGGTCAGCTCCCTAAACCTCCCTCTGTCAGCCCCCGGCACGGACAGACCCTTTGTTCCAATTCCTCCAGATTCCGCACTCTGAGCCATGCTTGCCCTTTTCTAACTCTGCAACTCAGGCTCTGTCCGAGCCCCCTCCCTCCGGGGGGACACCCTCCCCTCTGCAGCATCTATCCAAATGTCCCCTAGCTTTCAGACCAGCCGGAATCCTTACCTCCTTCACACGGTCTCTCCTGGCCTTCCCCTTCCTCAGCAACTGCACTATTTTTTTTTTTGGCACCAACTCAACTGGCAACTGAGCTTCCCAAGTAGCACTAGTAATAAAGAACGCACCTGCCTCAGGAGACCTAAGACACGAGGCTCGATCCCTGGATTGGAAAGATCCCCTGGAGGAGGGCATGGAAACCTGCTCCAGTACTCTTGCCTGGAGAACCCTGTGGGCAGAGCAACCTGAAGGGCCAGTCCATGGGGTCATAAAGGGTCAGATCGACTGAAGCGACAGCACAACTGGGAACTAACGGCGCAATGTCTGTGTCAGCGACTCCAGTGACACCTGGAGTTCCATTAACATCCGTCATGGTTCCTCTGCCCCCATGGGAAGCTTGTCTGCTGAGCAGAGCTGGGCCCTGGCCAGCTGAGAGCCCCCCATGGTCCCAGCACCACCCGAGGAGGCCCTGACTCACCGGAGGAGGTTGCCCCTGGGCAAGCCCTGCTCTCGGGCCTGGGTGCCGCCCACAGTGAGGCTCAGCCTCTTGCCCGCATCCGGCCTCCCCTCAGCCAGGCTGCCCTCATGGGCCCGGTCTGGGGAGGAGGCTCCGTAGCGCTCCTCCAGGCAACGCAGGGGCACCGTCCTGTTGACGGGCTGGAAGATGATGGCTCCGCTCTGCTGCGAGATGGGCCGCCGGTTGCCCACGTAGCAGCGCACCAGGCCAGGGATGGAGTCGAAGCTCTCCATCTCAAACTGGTACTGCACGCGGCTGTAGGCCTCGCTGAGCCGCACCACCGTCCGGCGGATCTTGAAGTGCTGAGGGAGATTCTTCCACTGGCAGGTCAGGACGAAGTCTCCCGGGCTGGACAGAGAATCACGAACCAGGAAGTCACCATCTCGCCGCATGAGGTTTTCCGACACCTTTGGGACAGAACGGTGAGTGAGGAACAGGCAAGGCAAGCTTAGCTGCACTACGGACAAGGCTACAATGTCTCTTCTTCCTCAGTCAGCTCTTTATTTTGTCAAATTCTGAGAAGACTTATTCATTCATTTATAAACTATCTGTTGATCACCTACTGTGTGGCATCACCGACTCAGTGGACATGAATTTGAACAAGCTCTGGGAGGTGGTGAAGGGCAGGTGCTTGGCGTGCTGCAGTCTATGGGGTTGCAGCGTCGGACGTGACTAAACAGCAACAGCTGTGTGCCAAGTACTACTGCAGGCACTGCATTTATATAGTGGATGAAGCTGAGCCTCCACTGGCTCAGAGCTTCTGTTTTTACTGGAGAGCTTCTATTCTAGTAGGACAAAAAAGGAACAGGTATGCTATGTCAGATGTTGTAAAGTTAAGGAAAAAGTAAATTGGGATGGGGGCTGTCCTTTTAAATATGGTGGTTAGGAGGGTATCAGGAGAAGATGACATCTATGCAGACCTGAAGGATGTGAAGTGATAAAAACTAAATAAGAAAATTTGTGTCTGGTGGGTCTGATCCTTTCTCTCCCTGCAATACCTGGAGGAGGATGTTGGTTGTCATCTATGGGTCATCCTCAGAGCCCTCTCCAAAGAAACCCCTCTCCAGGACTGGTGGGTGGGGAGAAGGAGGGTCTGCATGCAGGTGGAAGCCAGGGACAGAGTAGAACCAGACCTCTGAGAGTGGCTCTGGGTACACTGATTATTCTGCAGGCCTGGAACAAAGTGGCCAGCCTCTCATCCCACAGAGTTATTGGGAAGGTTATATATTCACATACATAATATATGAGGCATCCCTGGTGGCTCAGGAGGTAAAGAATCTGCCTGCAATTCAGGAGACCTAGGTTTGATCCCTGGGTTGGGAAGATCCCCTCAAGGAGGGCATGGCAAACCACTCCAGTATTCTTGTCTGGAGAATCCCCACAGCCAGAGGAGCCTGGCAGGCTACAGTCCATGGCTTTGCAAAGAGTTGGATATGACTTAGCAACTAAACCACTGCCACATAATGTACACAAAGCACTAATACAGTGACTGGAACATAGTAGATGTTAAAAAAATCATCAGCTATGAGGACACTGAAGTTTGTAGCCAAAGGAGAATTTAAATTGTGTTGTAGAATGCTTGTTCCCATAGCTAGTCTGCCTGGGTTTGCATTCTGGTTCTGTGAGACAAGTTACGTGTACAAGTTACACTCCATTACATCATCTGTAAACCAGGATGATATCTCCTACAGAGTAGCTATAAAGATTTAAAGGAGTAAAGCGTTAACTATGTATGTTAGTTAGAGTTGTGTCTGACTCTTTGAGATCCCATGGACTATATAGCCTGCCAGGCTCCTCTGTCCATGGGATTCTCTAGGCAAGAATGCTGGGGTGGGCATCCAGGAGATCTTCCCAAAGGAGGGATCGAACTCAGGTCTCCTGCATTGCAGGTGCCTTCTTTACTATCTGAGCCACCAGGGAAGCCCTTAAGAGCTAACTATAATGACCACTTTAGATATACAACCTAGATGTACAGCTGAAAATTTATACTCATGGCAAGTGGGAAACAAATTTTATGATTATGATAAGGAGAATGATGGTGATGACAGACATCAGATTTATAAACTTTTGACAAATTTTCCAGGACCTGCCAACATTTGATCAGCTAGCTCAGAATAGTATGTTACCATGGTTACCTTAAAATTGCATCTTAGCCTTAAAAATGTTTTCACACAGAAATTCCACTTCTTGGAACTGAGCCTGGGGAAATAATGATAGTGATGAACGTGGTAGTTATCTTAAAGGGTGTTGGGAGAGTGCCCAATACAGAGTGGCGCAAACATACAACAGATGCAGACAGTGGGGGCTGGTTGAGAACAACATTTCACAGCAGGAGAAAACTCCCAGGTTAGATCATTAAGGGAAGAAAGAGGGCTGCTGAGTTATAGGCAAAATGAGCTCAAGCTTGATTTGGGAAAGTCTGGCAGGGTTTATATCAAAATATTCATTGTGGTTATCTCCAGAAGGGAGAATTATGGGTGAGAGTTTAATTTGCTTCTTTTTTATTCTATTTTCTATAATCAATTTCAAGCTAAAAGAAGAAAAACAAAGTTGAAATAACAATTATTTGACAGTGCTGAGAATCTGCTACATTAAAAAAAAAAAAAAACCCATTCACAATATGATGTCCCTCCCCACCCCCCTTTCCTGTCCTGTGGTCCTGAGTGACTGACTGTTCGGATCATGTTACAAAAAAAAACTCAAGGAAAATTCTATACCTCAATTCTGTACTTATTTTTCAATTTCTATACTATTAAATACAAAAACATTATTCATGGCTAGGACCCAAAGGACAATCACGCAAAGTATATTCTGGCCATGAGTCTGTGGTTGCCGGTATAATTCTTCTTCCCCATTTCTGGGCCAGTGGCCGGATAGGGGAAGGGTAGAGAATGAATAATTGCCGGCCCCACTAGGGCACAGGCAGCCTGTTTCCCTGGGTTACCTGCCGTGATGATACCCTCTTTTCACCTGAAATTAAACCACGGGCTTAAGAAGGAAGCAGGCTCCACAGGGTATGAGGCTGCAGGCAGCTGGCCAAGAGTTCAATTAGCTGAACCACAGCCCGCCCTCATATTCCCCGAGGTGCCACCCTGCATGGCTGCCTCCCGCTGGGCCCGTGTTTACAGACCACAGAACACCTGCTTTTCCTTCATCCCCTCACTGGCCACAGGCAAATGGACTTTGAATTCCTGACCTTAGCTCTTCCCCAGATCTCCTTAGAAATGGGCCTACGTTAAGTCACCGCAAGCCTCTTCACATTATTTCGTTTGGGCTGAACTGAAGCTTGCTCCTAATGGCCCCGGGCACATGACCCTGCGTGCGGGCGGGTACCTGTCGGGGGATGCGGCCGTGGTACCAGGCGTGGCTGCGCAGGTCCTCACTGCTCAGCAGCAGCTCCTCCTCCAGCTCCTTCTTCAGCCTCTCGGGGGTCCTGTCCATGACGTGCCTCTCCTTGGAGAACTGCAACGCAGGGTCCCCAGTCACCAGTGACCTTCCCGCCCTGCTCAGACTGGCGAGCCCAGGCCAGCCACCCGGAGAAGACGGCCTTGCAGTCGGCCGCTTTGCTATCAAAGCGGGATATGCCCAAAGAGCCCCGGGCAGGTAGGGGAGCCTGGATAATGATTACAATTCGCTGTGACCTTTCATTTCTCTGGCTGCAAGTGTGCAGTAAAATTTTCACCTGCACACAGGGACTATGACAGCAGAGTTAGCCAGGCTGTTCTTTTCATCAGTCTGCTCGTGAAGCAGCTGAAAACATGGGGAGCAGGGTGGGGGGCAGCAGGGAGAGAGATGTGTGGGGCATGAGGAACATCGAAGTTGCCTAGGGAGCTTCCCCGTTCTCCTTCTGCACTGTCCTGACACACAGCTGGGAAGGACACGGTCCCCACCTGGCCCTGGAGGGACAATACTGTCCAAGGTGCTGCCTTGATGACCTGAATTTTTTGCTACTGGCCAACTCCAGTTCAGGACTGAGTTTGCTTTTAGAAACGTTTAGAGCAATTGGACAGAGTAACGTCTCCTGCATCTACTAACAGAAGTCTGAGTTTGTGTTTTGTATGTAATTTTAATTTCATTTTTCTAATATTTCATTTTTTAAATAACAGACTGGAAATTGAAACTTAAACTGACTCTTCCCTTCAGGCAGTTTGAGAATCACTATATCTAGGTCTTTGCCCAGCGGCCGGGACAGGAGTTCTGGGTGGGTAGCACTCACTGGGGTTTAATTTAGAACCCACGCCCACTAACAACATATGAACTGAACTTGGACACCTGCCGGGTTCCTAGCAAAACCAGGCTCAGGAACTATGGCTGAAGGTCATACAAGAAGGAAAAGGTCATGTCCTTGTACTTTCTCAATTTCCTCAGGTTGGCCTCAAAAGCCTGTGGGACTCACAAAACTATCCTCATCATTCTGCCCTGCACCTTAGCAAGGAGAGAGCCCCCAAACTGCCTTCACTCGAGGAAAAGACCCAGGGGCTTCCCTGGTGGTTCAGTGGTAAAGAATCTACCTGCCAATTCAGGAGACACGGGTTTGATCCCTGATCCAGGAAGTTCCCACAGGCCGCGGAGCAACTACGCCCACGTGCCACAACTATTGCTCTAGAGCCTAGGACCTCAACTACCGAAGCCCGCGCAACCTCGAGTCTGCGCTCTGCAACAAGAGAAGCCACTGCAACGAGACGTTTGAGCACTGCAACTAGAGAAAAGCCCGCCCAGCAAGGAAGAGCTGGCACAGCCAAAAGAAAGTAAATAAAACTTTTTTTAAAAAAAGAAGAAGAAAAGGACTTGGGATTTTACCGCTGGATTCTTATCCTCAACCCATGAGGGCGCTGGCAGCAGAATGACTCCCGGGCTGCTTTCGAGGTGAGGCTCTGACTTACTAATTATTTACTTCTCCCCCCTCCCCTTCCCCTCCACTCCTCACAGTGCAGGCCCTCGGGAGTGTTTGATGGATGAGCTGAATTCCTATCAAAGCGATGCTGATGCTGGCTGCCCATGGTGCCCGCAGGCATTAGCAGTGATGTCTGACACTGTCGGCTCCGATCATTAATTATGTACAGGTACATCTGAGGAGAGCTCCTGGGGAAGACTTGAGCAGAGTGTAGGTTGTCAACCAGGCCACATGGGCTATTCGCTTATTGTCTGTCTCACCTCCTGCTAGACAATCCGCTTCACGAGACCAGAGCCCATCCGCCTACCTCGCTGTTGCCCTTGCGAAGTGCATGAACACGTGGGGCACTCCCTACTCACTGAATGAACAGATAACCCAAGGTGAAGAAGGTCTGTGACTTTTCTTAGTTATGAAAGTTCTATTTCCCCTCAAATTATCTGAAACCCTGTTATAGTTGGGTGTGTTGCCATACAGCTACAGAATGATATGCCTCAATCTTCCTCTCTTACTGGGAGGTGTGGCCACATGACCAAGTTCTGGCCAAAGAAGGATAAACTGCCACACTGGTGGGACTTGCGAGCTGAGATGTGATGGCTGGAGCTGCAACACCATCCTGGACCATAAGGAAGAAGCCAAGCCACAGGAATGGGGGTGGGGGTGGGGCGGGCAGAAGGCCTGAACNATTTGAAGCAACCATAGCTTTCACTGACTGTGGGACCCAAGTGTGTTCTTCCCACAAATCAGCTATAGGCCACACAGGAGGGAGCCAGCCAAAGCTGGCTTGAAGGGGACTTGACTAGAAGTCTACCAGGGATCACAACTCTGCCAGGAACTGGAGTTGAAATGACCATCTGGAAGGCAGATAGCAGTCAGCAGTTGGACATGTAATGGTAGATTTCCAGGGGAGGCTATCTGCAGNAGCTGGCTTGAAGGGGACTTGACTAGAAGTCTACCAGGGATCACAACTCTGCCAGGAACTGGAGTTGAAATGACCATCTGGAAGGCAGATAGCAGTCAGCAGTTGGACATGTAACGGTAGATTTTCAGGGGAGGCTATCTGCAGAGACATTAATGGAGCCCCATGAGAAAAAGAGACACTAAGTGTGTCTCCATTCCCCAAATTGTGCCGGACTTGTCTTCAGTGGTTTCTTCTCTCTCCTCCAACCAAGGAGGAGTCAGAAGCAAGGCCAGTGGCTTGAGGAGGAGGAGGCGAGGGCAGGGGTGCAGATGGAAGCAGCCCCGTCCACACTGCTTGGCCTTCAGAAGAAGCCAGCACAAGCCAGGGGAAGGAGAGGCTTTACCCTTCAATGAAATTCAGCTTGATTATTGGGTGGGATGCTTTAATACACAAATGGGATGAGCAGTGGTTGGAGAGAGTTTCTGCTTAGGGTAGCAGCTATCCAAGATTTCCTTCATGAGACACTAAGGNGTAATAAATCTTAGCTATGAGTAGACCTATACATTGAGTTCTGCAAATCTTTCCAGTGAATCTGAAGGTGACGGTAGTCTAGGGATCTCCCAGCACACTAGGGAAATTGAATATTTTTCCTCCACATACAAAGTATTTGAAAGTGTTAAATTAACTAAGTTTATATAGACCAAATACCATTGAAAGATCTATTAGAAGTAAATAATAAAATCTGCTAGACTTAGAACAATAGCATTGATAAATGGAATTTATAGACAAGGAAAACTAAAGGTTTGAATTTACAACTTTGATCATGAAATATTAATTTCTAAAACTCAAGTAAACTTTTGTAAAGGCCTTTCAGCACCCCCTCCCCCAAAGTCCCTTGAGGGGATCAAAATAGTTTATATTTAGTATATCTCATCAGCCCATAGCAGGCTGCTTGTCTCAGTGGAAGAAGGGCATTTGTTCAAATCAACCAGTTTCACATCATTTAGATTTCAGTTAAAAAGGAGTCTAGGATCCAGCCTTGTTTATACCACTTACTAGTTAACCACATTACACCACCTCACTTACAGAATCTGCTTCTAATGGTGATATTAAAATACAACTTTTATAAAAGCACCAGTAGGTAGGGAGTCCAAGTGGACTCATGTAATAGCTGGTAACTCCATGGTGTTAAAGACCCAGGATAAGTTAATAAAAATTATCCTTCTAATATACTTTAAAACCTTTGACAGATTTCCCCATCGGGTGATGAAGAGTGTGGCAGGAGTCTCCACTAGAGCATCATGCCTGACACTGCTAGAGTCCATGGGGTTGCAAAGAGTCAGACAAGACTGAGTGACTAAGCACAGCACAGTAGTAAACACAGTAAATACTAATCAATGAAATGATTTAGTTGAGAGGATAAGATAAAAGCAACCCAAAGTGACGTGATAATATGAGACAGTGGTTCTGAAGACATACAAGAGAAAGTAAGTGATAAATTGCCAAATTAATGGAGGTGAGATTAAGCATTAAGATCTCAAAGTAAGAGATGGCTGCAGGCTACAGGGGTCAGAAAAGCTTCACGGAGGCAGCTGGTCTTAAAAAATCTTGGCCTTGAAAAATATATTAGGTTTGAAGATGTAAGAATGGGGAAAGGTCTGAGAAGTAAGAGTGTGCCAAAAGATTAAAGTGAGAAAATAACAGAGATGATAGTGAGATACATGTTAACTCTCTCGCACTGCAGCCCAGATCTTTAAAAAAGAAGAGAGGGAAGGACTTCTCTGGTAGTCCATTGGCTAAGACTCCATGCTCCCAAGGCAGGTGGCTCGAGTTCAATCCCTGGTCAAGGAACTGAAAGCCACATGCCACAACTAAGACCTCTCGCAGCCAAATAAATAAATATATTTTTAAAAGAAGAAGAGTGGGGAATGGCTTCTAAGCCCCAGGTTGTGATGCCATGTTTCTCGGGCTCAGAAATTTGGACTTGATTCTTTCCATAGCTAGAACAACAAACAGCTTTTCTAACAGTAACGACAGGTGAACTCGTTTGGTGGCTCTGGAATAAAGATTATACTAGGGATAAGGTGTAGGAGGGTTTAGGTTGGATTAAAGGAGTGAGCATTGTTGGCAGAGAATACAGTAGCTAGAAAACAGTCCACAATTAAAGTAATAAAGGGCTAAACTAAGTCATATTTCTTAAGCATTGTAAAGGAAGAAGTGATGGGATAGATTATCACAGCCAAAGGAAAGATAAGAGTATGTTTGTGAAAGTGAAGGAGAAGAGTAAATTTTCAGAATGAAGTATGTATCTGCACATTGTTTATATTTTCATATTTTCTTTTTACACCAAATGAGTTGGAATTAGCATGTATATCAGAAGGCAGTGTGAAAAGAAAAGTTTAGACCCCTACTTTTCCAAGAGAGAAAAGAACATTTGCAACTCAAAATGTAATTGGGAATGCATGCCCAAAAGGTTTAATGTTTATGTATTTTAATATTAGAATCTTGGTTTTACCAAATAAAGCTCAGAGAGAGTCAAGCAATTCATATCTAGAGGGATAATGCATACTGATAAACTGATATATTGCAATCTGCTGAGGTCTCGGGAAGATTTTTCAAGACTTTGTAGAAAAGAGCCCAAGACACAAACAACTTTGGTGATTGTGTTTCAGGAAAGAGGACAGGCTGTCTGGTTCTCTGCCAGTGCAAGTTGAAGGAAATAGATTTGGGGGCCATTTCCTAATGTGTCCCAACTGTTAGACGTGCTTCAGGAAAGGGTGAAGAGCCCCTGGCCAAGGAGGAAACACCTTTAAGAAAACAAAGCCAAAACAAAGAACTGGCAGCACTCTTAAGCAGCCGAGTAGCACTGTTTAGGCCAGCCTAGCCTTCCTGTTCCATGGAATCACAAACATATTCTGTCTTTAACTGACAAATATTATAGCAGCTTAAGATCTGGATTTCAAGCTTATTTCCATGCAGAACCAACTACTCTTAAAATTATGAAATCAAATATTCCTATCAGCATCCTAATCCTCTAAAACCATGCAATTATTCATTCTATTATGGAGAGAATAAAAAGTTTTTCACCAAAAGCAAACAAAGTCCCCTGTTCCTTCAAAACACTGTCAATCACCCCCTTTATTTGTAGGCAGCAGAACAAATAAAATAAAATGTCACTTTCTTGTTCTGCCAAAGAGGCCAACAGATCGAGAACCTAAAAGGTACTGAAGATGTACAAAACTACTGCCTGCGCATGATACATGAGCAGCTTCACGCTCACACTGCTGATTACTGACCATCCACAGCAAAACCATCCTCTGTACCCAAACGGTACACTGAGAAAATACAATCAATACCTGTTATTCTTGCAGCAGGGGACTGCCTCGCTTGAATTCTTTCTAGGTAGGGTGTGTTGGCCCTTTCGGTAACAAGCAATCCTTTCCTACTTGAAGAGAAGAAAATGATAGAAAAATAGAAGCTCTGCAAAGTGATTAAGGAAATATGTAATTATCTTTATTCAGTTATATTCTCATTTCAGGAACAGAAATAACTTTTGGTCCAGCTGCTGCTTTAGAGCTTTCTGGCGCAAAAACAAAGTATTTCTTGGTAATTGATAAAGAATCCCAAGTGGTGCCATGGTAAAGAATCGGCCTGCCAGTGCAGGAGGTGCAAGAGACATGGGTTCGAACCCTGGGTCAGGAAGATACCCTGGAGAAGGAAATGGCAACCTATTCAATATCCTTGCCCGGGAAATCCCAGGGACAGGGGAGCCTGGAGGGGTTCGCAAGAGTTGGACACAACTTTGAGAGTAAAACAACAACAATTTCACTTTTGGGGATCTAACGTAAATGGTACTGTGTCTTTAATGTTCACTGCTAGTATATACGAAAGTGGTTGACTTGTATACTGACATTGTCCTGCAACCTCGCTATCTCATTTACTAGTTCTAGGAGTTTTTGTTGTTGTGTTGTTGTTGTTGCTATTGTTTATTTGTTTGGATTTTCTACATAGACAATTATGTGATTTGCAACCCAAAACAGTTTTATCCCTTCCTAAATGCCATGACTTCTTGTCTTATTGCATTGCTAGGACTTCCAGTGTGATCTTGAAAGTGTGACAGAGATCATCCTTGCCTTGTTCCTGATCTTAGTGAGAAAGCTCTTAGTATGAAGTTGACTGTAGGCTTTTTGTAGATTTCTTTACTAAGATGAGGGAGTCCTCCTGTATTCCTGATTTGATAAGAGTCCTTAATCATGAATCCATACTGAATTTTAGCAATTTTTTTTTATCATCTTTTGATGTGATCACGTATTTTTTTTTTCCTGTGGCCTGTCAATGTGACAGATTGCAAAAATTTAGTTCAAATGTTGAACCAGCCCTGAATACCTGAAATGGAGGCCATATTGTGTGCAATTTTGAATGAATAATCCCAAGAGAATGCGCTTGTCATGGTAAATACCCTCTTCCAATAACACAAGAGATGACTCTACACATGGAAATCACCAGACAGTCAGTACCGAAATCAGACTGATTATATTCTTTGCAGCTGAAGATGGAGAGCCTCCATACAATGAGCAAAAATAAAACCAGAAGCTGACTGTGGCTCAAATCATGAATTACTTATTGCAAAATTCAGACTTAAATTGAAGAAAGTAGGGAAAACCACTGGGCCATTCAGTTATGACCTAAATCAAATCCCTTATGATTATACACTGGAGATGATGAATAGATTCAAGGGATTAGATAAGGTAGAGAGAGGGACATGGAGAACTGAAGAATTATGGACAGAGTTTGTGACATTGTACAGGAGGCAGTGATCAAGACCATCCCCAAGAAAAACAAATGCAAAAAGGCAAAATGGTANTATTTGCCCTAACCCCTAAAGCTACTGCCATACTTCTGTTTGCATTCTCCTTGCTCCCTGATTCCCAACACCCAGGCCATGTCCCACCACCCTCACCCTCTCTCTCTTTCTCAGCATCTCATCAATATCAAAGTGTTTTTAACATTTTATACATGACAATCTTTTAGTCTAGGTTTTGAGATAATATTGTTCACACTTGTTACCAAAAATATAAAATCAGCTCTGTTACTTCTGTCCTAAGTCCTTAGAGGAAAGTCCACAATTACCGCTCTCTTCCCCTATGGACTTGAGAGGCGGGGCACTCTAGGGGGGTACCTAGAGAAAAAAGATCAGAAAGACTGACCCTCTCAAATAATCTGGGACAGAAACCAGACTTCAAAAAATAAGCCCTTAAGCTCTTGCATAATTTGTGAAAAGCCAGGAGGTTACACAGTTGTCTAGACTTACATTTTAAAAGAGGAGGAGGAGAAGGAAAAAGGAGGGAGATGGGGAGAGAGAGAGGAGAGGGGAGTGGGGAGACAGAGCCACAGTGAGCAAGAACTGCAAAGGGCTCCTCTTTCAAGCTGGTGAGGGCTGGTTCTACCGCGTTAAAAGGAGCCAGGTGGGCTGCTGGGAGCGTCTGCTTCAGCAGATGACATGGGCAGTGTCTCCCAAACAACTGAAGAGGCGATTCAAAAGTCACCCACCGGTGACTGATCACCATCAGGATGAAATAGTGGTTATTTGGAGGCAGGATTCCTTCTGGAACTTTCACTTGTAGTTTTAATCATATATTTTATTTTTCTCAAGTGCCTGTTTTATGAACTCTTGACCTCGGTGACTCTGATTTTGCCACTGTGGGTATTTCGATCAGCTAGCAACCCCATGGGTGGTGAGGGGCGACCATATAAGAAAGTTTGGCAAAATGTATCCATCTGACTGCACTGCGACTGCTACCTGTGCACCTTGGGGACCAGGAATGACAGACCTGCGACACTCAGCAGAATTCCGATGGCTTCCCCCGGCCGACAGAACCTTTGCCAACGGCGCACCCTTCCACGTAACTGCTCCCATCCGGCAGGCATTTGAAATTTCTTCTGAAGTGCTGCCATCTTGGATAATTTGGGGGTCTTACTGGTTACGAAGTAAATTCTAGTGATTCACGGTAACATTGGAGGCCAATTACTTTACCGTATTGTGGTGGTTTTGGCCATATATTCACATGAATCAGCCACGGGTGTCCCCCATCCTGAACCCCCCTGGTTTCTCTCCCATTTGCATGGTCCTCTGAAATTCTGATACTACTAATGAACCCTCCTGCCCTTCCTTAAATTACCTTCTAAGGAGAGCCTAGATGAGAGAAGCTGTCCCTCATACACTGGTAGTTTGTGCACAGCTGAGAAGGCAGCACGAGAGACTGTATGAGGGGCAGGTCCCAGCCCTCCAACGGCTCCCGATCTTGGGGAATAGGGAGGACACAGCACACCTTTCACACCCGGGCGAGTCCCCATAGGCTTCTCTCCAGGCTGATCTCTTCCAGCTCTTTCACATGTGTTTCCACACACATCTTCTGAATTCACTGTGTTTCAAAGACTGGCTGGACGCAAGTCATTCTCAGTCTGCAGTGGGCACCATGCACCCAAGCAAGTGTAAGTTCAGCTTTGCTCTCAGGTGGGTCACACTAGACAGAAGTGCACTGCTCACCAGCCCTTTGGACTTTACATTCTTCAACTGCCAGACAGAGACAGCACAGAAATAATCAGGAATAATCAGTCTCTCAAACAGATGCTATAGATGTTACTATTGACCACCTTATAGTTGCACAACTTTTTCTTCAGGCTCAAATTCTCCATTTGTCCTTAACTTTGAACTTCATTCCAAGAAGACAAGTCTGATTCCTTGTCTCTCAAGCCTCTTATCTGTAGGGGAGACTAGAGACGAGGGACTTGGGTTTCCAGCAGAGGCTCTGGTCACCCCGAACTCCTCCGCACATAGCAGCTCGGGCACAACTTCCAGTGGGAGGGAAGATGCTAGGCTTTGGATCAAGAACATTCTGCCCACGAGCCTTGCCAGGCTCATTCTAGGGACCAGTCCCACTCGCAGCCCCCGTAACAGAAAGATGCAGTCTGGACATACATCTTCTACTCCACATCTTGCCTGAGTTGGATCCATCAGAGATCTAAAAGCAGTTGTTTATTTTTAGGAGGGGGACAGAAGGGTGTAAGAAAATGTGCTGGGTACGTAAATTAAGTAATAAGCACACCTTGATTGGAAAGAAAGGAAGGAAGGAAGGAAGGAGGGAGGGAGGGAGGGAGGGAGAGAGGGCTTAGTAACTACTGTGTCAGAATTGCCCACTCACATGGCTCCACTTCTAAAACTTCATCTGGTCCCAGTCGTTAGCACTGGGGTCTGAGATGAGAGGCAGGTAAGCTGATAACTATGGCAAAGGAAGGAATGGATGAGGCCACAACCATCCAACCACATTGAAGAGTAGCTGGAAAGTTCATAAAGTATTATAGTTGTTGCTTCTCAGGGAAAGCTGAGTCTACTACTTTCCTATTGCTGGCATTTCCATAACCCTAATACCAATGAATGCTACAGCATAGCCTTTAAGAGCTCGGGCCAGCCTGCCCGCTACATCCACAGGCCACTGTGCCACTCACCAGCTGTGTGGCTTAGGGCAAGTGACTTTACCTCTCTGTAGAGCTCCCAGTCTTCACAATGAGGATAATAGTGTCTGATGAGAGGTTGATAAGGATGAAATAGATCAGTATCTGTGAAGCCCTTATACCGTGGTACACAGACAGCACTGTTAATGGTTTTTATAGACATATCAGAACACTATTCTGGTTAACTAGAATGGAAGGTTTACGTTCGAGATGTTTATGGTCTGATGCACAGCCATGATGAAGGGGGCGGGCTGGTATTTGGGAGGAAAGCAGCCTGGGACTTGTCCACGAGTCCACGGTTGACTTCAGTCCTCTTAAGAATCTCACTGTCCGCCTGCCCCAGGTGGCCCAGTTTCGTGGCCAGGACCGGTCCTGGCTTGCTGAGGTGGGCTCTGAAAATCACTAATCTGGAATGCACATCTCGGGAGCCGCACATGGCAGGCAAGTCTGGTCTTGACTTGCTGGAACAGCTAGAACCCAGGAGATGCTTGGAAAACACATTCCAGAGGCACAGAGCCAGCTCCGCCGACGTGCTGGGAACCTCGATTAACGAGGACACCTACATTTCAACAGTCCTCCGAGGAAGAAAAGCTGGTCCAGCCAGGGGAGGAACAGCTCGGGTCTTGAGAGGCCTGTGTGATGTGTGATCCTGCATTTCAAATCAGGCATAACAATGGGACCCAGCCTCTCAGGAGGTTTGCA
>SJYV01011337.1:3714693-3758643 GCA_006410875.1 Neotragus pygmaeus
TGAGGGAAGTATGTGTACGGCAATTGCAATGGGTGGGAAAGGCCCAGAGCAGCTCATTTGTGTGTAGGAGACAGTTGAGAGGATTAGAAAAAGATGGCATCTGCATTATAATTAATATTTATTTTACTCTCTCCCTGCCTGTAAGAAAAGCTTCCCAGTTCCCACAGAATTTTAAATTGTGCAAGGTCATGGAAAGACCATGTCCCCAGGCTGGGAGCTGTGTGTGGAAAGGAAAAGATTGTGGGGCGCCATCGTGGGGCCACCGACAGCTCAACTGGTAAAGAATCCGTCTGCAATGCAGGAGATTCCGGTTCAGTTCCTGAGTCTGGAAGATCCCCTGGAGAAGGGCATGGCAACCCACTCCAGTATTCTTGCCTGGAGAATCCCCACGGAGAGAGGCGCCTGGTGGGCTACAGTCCATGGGACCGCAAAGGGTCGGACACGACTGGGTGACTACGCACAGCACAGGCTGCTGGGGGCAGTGACGCCTGGGGCCCACCCTCACGAGGGCACAGTCTCCCCGAAGCCGACACAGGGAATGGGTCAACACATCCCTGAGCACCGGAGGCAGCACTGAATTCTTACCCCTGCCCCTCCAGCTGCTTAGTCTGGGGGAAGTTACACCACCTGTTGATCCTTTGATTTTCCTCTGCGACAAAAGGGCCCCCTATGGGTTAGGGAGGAGGAAGGAGAGGGTAGGCTATCAGGGTTGGCCCTTGAGGGTGAAACTTGAGAAGGAGAGTGCTTTGGGCATTTGAGCTAAGAGCACCTGGGCTTTATCAGATAGAGGTTCTGGTTGGGGTGGAGAGGGCTGAAGCAGGCAGAGACATCCGGTCACAACATCGCTTTTCTCCTCCGAGAGCTCTATCTTTTCTCTAAGTATGCGGTTCAGACCTACTTCCTTGGCCATTGCTGGCTGACCCAAGCTGGCCCAATCAGAGTTCTTCCTGGGATCCCTAAGTGAACTGAGTAAAAGACACCCCACCTGCTCTGAAAACATCATGAGACTGGAAGTACGGAGGCTGCTTCACTTTTTGACCCATAGTGTGGATGCGACTGTGCTGGGCAAACGGAATCACTGCGGAAGAGAAGGGGAGCAAGAGACGCAGCGCCGAGCGGCCTGCACGCCCTGACCCCAGCGGGCTACAGCAGCTTGGAAACTCCCCTGAGGCCTCAGTTAGTGTGCACTGGACTCCTGTCACTAGTGACCAGAGCAGCCCTGACCCAGGAAGGTGGGAATAGGACGGATCAGACAGAGGGCACTGCAGGCTGAGGGCGTAGGCCTCTGCACTCCAGACAGTGAGGGCTGTTGACAATTTCTGCCCGGGATGGCAACAGGTACAAAGAAAGAGATGCTTTTAGACGGATCAATCTGGCTGCAGTGAGCAGAAGGGACTGGAAGGGGCTGGGGTTAGTGGCACAAGGCCAGTTCAGTCTTTTGAAAGGTGCTGACGATGCCCAGATCCCCATTTCCAGCCTTTAGAGCTGGTGCCGTGGTAGGATATTTACCAGAATCCACTTCAGAGCTCAGATGTCGATATGGATAAACGGAACTCATCTTCTCTGGAAAGCCTGCTCTTCTCCCCCTCCCCCAGACACTGGCACCTCCTCTGCCCTCATTACTCACATGAGAACCCTCAGAACTGGCTTCCACTGATCAAGCAATTCCTGATTCTCCCTCTCACTAAGGTCCATTCTAATCCCCATGAAAGTTACCCTGTCCTGTTCTCCCTAAACCTTCACAATCATCTCCTGACAATTTCCCTACCTCTGTGGTCCAGTGGTACAACCGCCGCCTACAAAGCCACAGACTTCTATAATTCTTGCTCAGGGACTTTAGTCAAGGGGTGCCCCACCAGGGCTGACATGAGTCACAGTCTCTCCCAACCCCTCTTCCCCGCAAACAGACGGGCTTCTTACATCTGGTCTGCACTCTCCCAGGCCTCAGACCTGGTCCATAAGGGACACAGACATGCATCCTGCCCTCTCCTCCCAGATTGCTGAGCTTTGAACACATTACATTTCTCACAGCCCCATGAGCTAAAGCACCACCCTGGCCGTATACTGATCTCTCATATTGGGAGCCAGGTCTGAATTCAATAGAGGGCCCAGGTCACGAAAAGGTGTGGATACATGAGTGGACACATCTTTGTGGGTCTGCAGAAATAAGTGGCAGAGGCTGCACTGATGGGGAGAATGCGCAAGAGCTCTGCTATTTGCGGCGGAATCCATGAAAGTGTTAGCAGCTTGGTCGTGTCCAACTCTTTGCGACCTCATGGACTATAGCCTGCCATGCTCCTCTGTCTATGGAATTCTCCAGACAAGAATACTGGAGTGGATTGCCATTCCCTTCTCCAGGAGATCTTCCCGACCCAGGGATCGAACCCAGGTCTCCTGCAACATGGGCAGATTCTTTACCACTGAGCCACCAAGGAAGCCCCTAAGTCATCAGATCTGGGGCATTAAAGTTTTTCGGACTTGATTTAAAGGCTCCACATGTTCCAAAGGGTCACGGTATTCTCCAAATAAAATCCAAAGGCCAGAGATGCCCTTCTCCAGCTGGTCGTGCGCTCCCTTTCTGAGGTGCACTGACCATGGCCCTGGTCACTGGGACCTTCCCCAACTTCCCAAACACACAGTCTCTCACATCCCTCCTCCGTACTCTCGTCCTGTGGTCCAGAAACAGCAACCCCTCTGTAAGTGCCACGGTGCAGCCTGGCTGGAGCCCAGGCTGGCAAATGGGGAGAGGCTAGAGGAGAGGTGGACAGGGGGCAGGGCCTTGAAGGCCACACTGAATGAGTCTGATCCCATCCAAGGGGGCAGGGAATCCACTGTCACACACTGCACAGTGGGGCCAAGGCTCTCTGCCAGGCATGAGCTCCTGGGGGCCAGAGGCCATGGCTCATTAGTCTCTGGCTCCCAGAGCCTAGCCTGTGACTGGCACCCAGCGTGTGTCCAGTAACCACTTATTGCCTGGAACCCCGCTTGCCTTCTTGCCCTCCACGTGGCAGCTTCCTTGTCACTGGGTGGGGAGAAAAAGAAAGAGTTTGAAGGCTGGTCAAGAACAGGTGATGAAAAACAGGCATAGGTCAATGGAATGCAATAGAGAGCCCAGAAATGAACCCACGCTTTTATGGGCAATTCATCAACGACAATGGGGGTAAGAATATACAGTGGGGGAAAGTCAACCTCTTCAATAAATGGTGTTGGGAAAACTGCAGTTACGTGTAAAAGAATCAAATGAGACTCCTTTCTCACACCACATACAAAAATAAACTCAAGATGGATTAAGGACTTAAATGTGAGACCTGAAACTATAAAAACTTCTAGAAGAAAACATAGACAGTGCACTCTTTGACATCAGTCTTCATACATTTTTCCTCCTCAGGCAAGGCAAACAAAAGCAAAACCAATGGGACTGCATCAAACTAGAAAGCTTTGCACGCTGATGGAAACTTTTAACAAAATGAAAAGGTCTCCTGCTAAATAGATGCTTGAAAGCAATGTATCTGATAAGGGGTTAATATTTTAAATACACAGAGAATTCATACAACTAAAGAGCAAAAAACCAAACAACCTGACTTTTTAAAATGAGTAGAGGATCTAGATAAATATTTTTCCAAATAAGACCTAATAGATGGCCAACAGGCACATGACCATCACAAACCATCAGGGATATGTAAGCCAAAACCACAATGAGACATCACCTCACACCAATCAGAATGGCTATTACCAAAATGACAACAGGTAATACAAGTTGGAGAAAAGGGATTCCTGGTGCACTATTGGTGGAAATGTAAATGGGTATAGAAGCTGTGGAAAACCGTACAAAGACGTCTCAAAAAATTTAAAACAGAACTACCATAAGATTCAGCAACTCCACTCCTGGATATTTATCTGAAGACAACAAAAACACTAACTAGAAAAAAATTATGCACCACTGTGTTCACTGCAGTGTTACTTACTATAGCCAAGATACGGAAGCAATCCAAGTGCCCATCAACAGATGAACTGATAAAGAAGACTTGGCATATATACACAATGGAGTATAACTCGGCCGTAAAAAAAAGAAACCGTGCCGTTTGTGACAACGTGATGGACCCAGAGGGTATCATGCTAAGTGCAATGAGTCAGGAAAAGACAAACACCATAGAATTTCAGTTATATGTGGAATCTAAAAAACAAAACAAGGGACAAACATAACAAAACAGAAACAGACTCATAGATTCAGAGAACAAACAGAAGGGAGTGGGGTTGGGGGAGGAGATAAATAGGTGAGGAAGATTAAGAAGTACAAACTTCCAGTTGCAAAATAAATGAGTCAGGGGATGAAATGTACAGTGGGGGGAATACAATCAAGAATTATGCAATATATTTGTATGCTGACAGATGCTAACTAAACTTATCATGGTAATCATATGAATGTACAGAAATATCAAATCATTACATTACATAATAGGAATTAACATAGTGATATATACATCAACGGTACTTCAAAAACAAACTCATAGAAAAAAAAGATCAAATTTGTACTTACTAGAGGTCAGGGTCAAGGGAGGGAGAATTGGATGAAGGCAATCAGAAAGTTCAAGATAAATAAATTCTAGGGATATATGTACAACATGATAAATTAATACTGCTTCAATATCATTGCCTGGGAAATCCCATGGAGAGAGGAGCCTGGTGGGCTACAGTCCATGAGGTTGCAAACAGTTGGACACGACTGAGTGACTGAACACATACGCATGTATGTTACAAATGTTAACACGTATGTTAAGAGAGTAAATCCTGAGTTCTCATCACAAGAAAAACAAATACATTTTTTCTAGTTTTTTATCTATACAAGATGATAGATGTTCACTAAGCTTACTGTGATAATCATTTCATGATGTGTGTAAGTCAAATCATTATGCTGTACACTTTATATAGTTCTGTATGTCAATTATATCTCAATAAAACTGGAAGAAAAAAAAAGAACAGATGATCTTGGCCACCTTTCTAGACTTCTCTTAACTTGCGTCTGTCTACATCTGGAGGTATTAGTACCCACTTCACTCGGCTACCTGACCTCATGTACCTGGCATTAAAAAAAAAAAAAAAAGGACCTGGCAGTGTGCCTAGTACATAATATATGCTCATATGGAACAATGTAGAATTTGAAGCCCCTTTAAAGATGCCTCTTCGGAGAAGGCAATGGCACCCCACTCCAGTACTCTTGCCTGGAAACTCCCATGGACAGAGGAGCCTGGTGAGCTGCAGTCCATGGGGTTGCTGAGTCAGACACAACTGAGTGACTTCACTTTCACTTTTCACTTTCATGCACTGGAGATGGAAATGGCAACCCACTCCAGTGTTCTTGCCTGGAGAATCCCAGGGATGGTGGAGCCCAGTGGGCTGCCATCTGTGGGGTCGCACAGAGTCGGACACGACTGAAGCGACTTAGCAGCAGCAGCAGCAAAGATGCCTCTTAGCTACAAAAATAGAGTTGCTTCACCCACTAACGAATTTTTTTTTTTAAAGAATTATACAATCCATCAGAAGGTTTTAGAGATATCTGGTCTTTGAGAATTTAGCTCTAATGGAGTAAAAAAGCTAGGAGTTGAAACTACCAATTTCTACTCAGGTGTAGGTGTGTTTATTCTGTTCATTTCAGTTCCAAGTTAATAGTTGCTGGGTTTTTGAGTGCTGCTAAATGCTTCCATCTGTGCAGAGTGACGCTGATCACCTGTAAGAAGGCACCGTCCCTTGGTGGCACATGTCTCCGTATGAACACACACGTGCAGTTGCTCCAGCCAGTCACACGTCCACAGCACGCAGGGCAGGGAAGCAGCCTGAGAGTGCAGGGAAGCTGTGTGTTTTGTGCAAGGGCTGAGAGGTCCTGGTACAGAGATGACGTGTCCTTTGGGGCCCAGGCGGCTTAGTCATGAACATGTTTTTTGTTGAATTTTTAAGATTGGGATGATTTTCTAGTCATTCATTCTATGGACAAGGCTGGGAACTGACTTAAGATAAAAAGGGAGGATGGACAGGAATGTGCACAAGAAAAGAGAAGCAAGGGAGTGAAGAGGGAGGGAGGGAGTTTCTGGGCTATTCTATCCTAGTTTAGAACATCAGGCCACAACAGCCAGAAAGCTATCAGGCTCTCAAACAAAAGTCTCTTTCTCCTGCACAGGGATGATTTTCTCAGCTGAGGGAGAGATCCACAACAGTCCAGGCTGCTTGTCAGGTTCAACCAAACAACTCCAGAGGTCACGTTTCTCCAGAAGTCTCATCCAGAAATTACGATCACAAACAAAAGTATCAGTCTCACTGCAAGTAAAACTGGTCTCGTTTCTGAGCAAAGACGATGTCCTCTGATGAGCTGGTGGGAAGGCCCTCTGGGTCTGCCATGCACTCTCCCTAAGTTGGCTGGAGCCAGGGCAACACAGGCGTCCAGGTAAACAGACCCTCATCTGAAATGCGCTGAACTCTTGCATGTGATGATGTGATGGCTGCACCATTTGGATCCCTAACAAATGCTGTAAACGCACGAAGAGGTGGAGCTCCCCTACCCTGGAAAAACCACATTGTCGATCACCTTTACTGAGTATTCTGAAGCCTTACCAAGGACTGTCTTATAAAGTAAATCCACCTAAAAATAAGATACTTTGGAGATTTCAGAAACTCAGCGCCTTTGAACCACTGCTTTGGGCTGAATTTTAAGCAGTGGGCCAGTTTATAACCACATTCCAAAGTATATCAAGGGCTTTCAGAGATCCAACTGGTATTTTTACCATTGAAAACCAGCATAAATTGATCATGAAGGCACGGAATGAATAAATCCCAATTACTTCTGCACTCTTAACCTTAACCACAGGCTGAAAACAAAAACCCACTTCTCCACCAGTTTCAGGCCCAACAATTTTTCGTACAAACCCTCAGCTGTTTCAATTTGAGGTAGAATGGAAGGAAACGAGATGGTGCTTGTTGCAATCCTAAGACCTTGAAATGAAACCATTCATATACTGGTTTCTGGGTCACCTTTGACACTCGCTGGCTTTCATGGCTTTCCCAGAAATATTTTATTATAATCCAAAGATAAGTGAAGAAAAGCTTGAATTACTAATCCAACTTTTCCCACTGGGGTGCTAGGTTAGACAAATACAGTTTCTCACTCTAATAACCGACTAACACCAAAGTCTCTACTTAAGAAAACACTTAATTTTGCAATTAAAAATCCAAAGAAAAGAAATGTTAACTTCAAATTTTAAGTCTCCTATTTGGTAGTTAAAAGCAAAGAATGCCATGGGCAGTTGGGCATTTCGGCCTCGCCCAGCGCAGTGGTGGGCACACGGTAGTGGCCTGGCCATTGGCTCAGGGACGTGTGCGACACAGGAACAGGATATCCAAGGAGGGGCCCTCCACCCACAGCCATCGAAAATTTGTACACAACCATTGCCCGGCAGATGGCAACAGAGTGTCTCGGGGAAGCGGTGCCTTATTCTAACTCACACAAAGGTATGCTACAAGCTAGGTGGGAAAGGCCCTGGGCTGTCCCAGGGGCCTCTCGCCTGTTTGGTGTTGGGCTCTTGACAAATGGGGATCTCTGGTCTCATTTGGGCCCCTTGCCTCTGAGCCCACTCCTCTCAATCCTGAGATTAAAGCTCAGTGAAGCAGTCTTTGGGGGCAGCTTCCTAACCCACACATACTTCATCCTATTGGCCAGAGTTCTGCAGAAGCAATGAGGTAATCTTAAGAACTTGATAGTCACTGGAACACTGTGCCTTCGGGGAAACTCAAGGACTTCCCAAGTGTCCACTGTGCTCCTCCCAGGCTAGACTGGAGGGGAGACGCAGATGTGAGTAAGAAATACCCCATGGCCTGACCTGGGCTACAGCCTCTCTGAGGAGACGAGGCATCTGAAGGGAATGCACAGCAGTAAATACATGATGTTCTGCTGAAGTTCTCAGTGTTCTCTGTCTTAGTAGAGGTCAGCAACGGCCCCTGGATCCTTCTGAGAAAGGAATCAGTGGCAAAGAGATTTCTGAAACACTTCACTTAATTTGATGCTAATGTTCAAGTTCCTGGGTGATACAAATTTCTCTTTTCTAAATCCTAGAAAGAATCTTATCTTCAGCAAAGATTCTACAGATGGGTTTTGATGCTGTTTTCCCATTTTATAATTCAACCTGAGTAATTTATCACACTTTACCTCGGATCGTCCAGTGCCATTAAAAACGGAATTGCAATTTGCTGTTAAATTAAGATGCTTTATTTTTTTTTTCACTCTGGGTGATTTTCCTTTTCACAGACAAAGGATGAGACAGGGGCCGTCAGATTCTTAACACAGAAAGGAAAATGCCAACAACACCCTCCCATCCTGCAGCCCAAGTCCAAGAGATTTCATTTTATTCATTATCAAACCTTATCAAAAGAGGCTCAGAAACCATGAATAACAAATGTGAAAAGGATATCTGTGGACCTCTGTGCTTATCAAGGTTCTGAGAAATTCCCACTAAAATTCTGCTTTCCATGTGTGTAAAGGAAAAAGACTGCTTTCATTTTAATTTGTGCAGACTGGAGCCTTAAAGCGGCATATCCACTAAGGAGGCAGCAGTAACTTAATCCTCCATTCCAAACTAATTACACTAGAATCATTCTGATTGGTACCCACAGCTCCCTTTGATGTTAAACTCCTGTTGCCTTTTATCCCCAATCATTCTCTGGGCAAGGCTTCCCCCCAACACCTTCCCATCCTGCTAGATCATGAAGCTATTGCTTTTGAAGTTCAATTTCATTTTGATGAAACACCAAGGGATTGAAAATTATTTCTCACTGAAGGAGACTGATCTCGGTCTGAAAACGGCAGGAGGAATTCTAAGTGTGACAGAACGCAGCACGTCCAACAAGAAAATGGCTCTTCCTTCCTTCAAAAGGTTACTCACACGTGAAAGAGCTCGCCCCATGCACTCACTACCCTGTAAGAGCTCCCCACACCACCCTCCACAACCCAGCCCCAGTGGGTTTGCCCATCACGTTTCTTACCCTTTTGACAAAGCACTATTTACTCAGGGGCTCACTCAGTGCTCAGCTCCAAGGGGGTCTCACCTTTCTCTGGTAATAGATACACTGAAACACGATGAGATTTTCAACAGGCCATTTGTTAGCATCCGGGCCTGCAGAAAGCTGCGGTGGGTACCCTCCCCTCTAGATCAAATTTATATGATAGTTTCCTGGAGCAGACATCCAAGTAACCCCCGTGCGGCAGCCCTGTATTCTGGTTCCTCCCAGTGAGAAGTCGGATGTGCCCACACTTACAATGAAGGCTGGAGGTCCCTGGTTGCACGTAATCATTTATTGGGTCAGTGATATGAAGGGCTTCAAATAAAAGTCGAGTACCAGTTCAACTGATGAAAACCTCCTCTGAACTGCTTTGCTCCCTTTAACCATATCCTCAAGTGACTTCTGATAATAACCCCCTCTCTCATAGCGTTGGCACACAGGCTAAATAAGACAATGCAAGTGAAATATTAATCGCTCAGTCTGGCAGTGAGATTCCATTCAGTAAGAGCGGTGCTTTGTTAACATCTATGGAGAATGAAAAACAGACTTCCCTGGCTAAGGCAGACCCAGGATAAGGGTTTGGAGACCAAATGACCAGAGTTCAGGATACAGAGAGAGCCAAACCAGAAACCTTACCACTGGTAACTCAAGCTTGTTAATTCAACATCTTAATTCAAATTATCAGTGACTTGGAACACAGCCGTACACCAAATGGATGCCCTATTTGCTCTTAAATAAGAATATCAGAAAACAAAAATCAATTCAAATACAATCCTTTACAAAAAGAAACAAACCCCAAACCCAAATTCTATCCTTTCCTTACTTCACCTCAGATGAATGAGGCATTACTGAATAAACAAAATGCATTGTGACTGAAAGACACTAGGAGATGTAATTGGAAGAAAAGTGAGATATGCCAAACACGTGGAGAAAAATTCAAAGATTCAGAAAGCCTTTTAGTGTGGGGTGTGGAATAAATGACTTTCCAAATTCTCTCTTTCCAAAATAGCACATGACTAACAACTGTCTCTGAAACTGCATTATATATCAGAACTAAGTATATAGTAGGTTTTCAGTAAAACTAAATGATTCATCACAAAATGGGTTTTGGCCAANGGGGTGTGGAATAAATGACTTTCCAAATTCTCTCTTTCCAAAATAGCACATGACTAACAACTGTCTCTGAAACTGCATTATATATCAGAACTAAGTATATAGTAGGTTTTCAGTAAAACTAAATGATTCATCACAAAATGGGTTTTGGCCAAGCATCAACATTATGGTTATGGTTTCCAATATACAAGTCACATGCATGCCACTTTAAAGGTATGTATTTCTCTCAGAGGAATTCAAACATCTTGATACCCACCTAACTAATCATTTAAAAAAACAAAACAAAACAGAAACACCATGTTAGATGTCATGGGCAGGATCAGGGAAACAGCAGCTGGACTTAGAAGAACAAGACACCCGATACAATACAATTCATATCTCATGAATCACACAATGTCCTTGGAGTTAAAGGGGTAGCAAGAATAAGTATATCTCACAACAGAAAACATGACCAAGGCTGTAAATTTTCGAGACTCGCTTAGACTTTTGCAGTAAAGGATTGCCTGAAAACTAGAATCCAAGTCCCCCCAAATATACAAAGAGCTAAACATGTGTAGTCTGTACAGAAAGGACGTGGGGAACATGAGGGCTGTGTTGACATGTACAAAGGTTTGAGCTGTTCTCATCCTAAGATGACAGGTCACACATTCTTGGTTCAACTCCATAGAGAAATGAATCCAGACTCCCTTCTGTCTTATTTCCAGGTGTCTATTCATACCAACTAATTTGGCCTCAAATAGACATGCTGGAGGGGGGAAAGCGTGCATCTGAAGGGTTTACACCCATTAATCTGAGGAATAATAATAGCTGGACATTGCAGGGCACAGATTCTGACTCAACACAAGAACAACTTTCTAGTAATTAGAGTTTTCAAGTGTGGGGATGTATTGCCTTTAGGGTACAGTACACCTCCCATCTCAGGAAATGTCAAACAGAAGGGTAATGAAATGACCTCCTATGAAGATTCAGGGCCAGTTGACCAGTTAGGAAGTTACTGCAGAATTCCAAGCAGTAACAGGTAATGAGGGACTTTCCTGGCCGTCCAGTGGTTAAGAATCCACCTTCCAATGCAGGGAAGGAGGGTTGATCCCTTGTTGGGGAACTAAGATCCCATATAACCTCGGGGCAAATAAGCCCACGTGCCGCAGCTCTAGAGCCCATGTGCTCTGGAGCCCACACTCCACAACGAAAGATCCCTCGTGCTGCAACTAAGACCTGATGCAGCAAAACTTTGTTTTTAAATTTTAAAAATAAAATGGTAAATAAATATTTTTCAAAAACAGACAATGAGGCCTGGACTAGTACAGTACTGGTGGCAGAGAAAGGAGGAAGGGGCATATGAGAGAAGAGTTTAGGAGTAAAGTCATGAAGACTATAATGCCATGATTAGACATGGCAGATGAAGAGGGAGAAGAGACACGGGAGCTCCTGGAGATGACTGAGCCGGCAACTTCAGCGCAGAAGCGCGAGCAGGGAGCAAGTCTGTGGAGGAAGACGTACGTCCTGAGCTGTGAGGATGGAGCGGCTCAGCAGGTGCGGAGAAGGGCTTGAGAATCCTCAGTGTAGAGTGGGTATGCTGTCCAAATACCCCCTGAGATATGAGTTACAGAGGAAATATGAGAAGGGGGCAGGGGACACTGGCTTTTAAGAGGCAGGCTAGCAAGAGAAGCTGAAGGACAGGTGTCTCAGTCCCTTTTAGATCCGGCAAGAAAAACATCACAGGCTGAGTGGCATAAGCACAAAACATTTCTTTCTCACAGTTCCTGGAGGCTGGAAAGTCTAAGGCCAAGGCACTGGCAGACTCAGTGGTTGAGGAGAGAGTGGATCCTTGTTCACAAATGGCCATGTTCCTGCTGTGTCCTCACATGGGTCCCCTTTACTTATAAGGGCACTAATCCCAATCACCAAAGCACCACCCTCCTGACCTAATCACCTCCCAAAGGGGCCACCTGCTAATATCATCATAATCAGGGTTAGGGTGCCAACATGAATGGGAAAGGGGGTGGCAGACACAAACATCTAGTCCATAACACCACAGTATGATGGGTCAGGAAGGATCCAGGAGAAATAAGCAGAGTGCATTGTCCTAGAGGTTGAGAGCAGACTTCCAGGAAGGGACGGCCAACAGTGCCAAGTGCAGCAGGGTTCTAACAGCATCAGAACTGGACAGCAGCCACCGGACTTGGCTAGGACAGGCCGCTGGTCAGGTCAAGGGGGCTGAGTGGCCAATGGGAAGTGAGGAAGCAGAGACTGTGTTAACCAGCTCTCCGGATGGAGGAAGCCAGGGACCGGGAAGGCAGACATCGAAATGATGATTACTTTTAGAATAGGGAGGACTGGAGCTAAGAGGAAAGTGCTGGAAAAAGGGACAGACTGAAAGAGCCTGAGGATTCTTTGGGAAAGGGGGTGGTCATGGGCACAGGTGGCAGGGCGGGCCGTGCCCTGGGAGAGGGACACTTCATCCTCGGAGGACGCAGGCAGGAAGCGAGGATCATGGATTCAGACGCGGACAGAGCTGCAGCTTGCGGGGGCAGCAGTGGAGACGGAAAAATATCCTGCCTGATGGTCTGAGCTGCTGCTGTGGAGTCAGAAACAGGATCTTACTATGCGTGTTAGAAACAGGCTTAAAGAGAAGCTGGAGGGAGGAAAATATGAGTGAGCTGAGCAAGGACAAGCAGAGCTGATGGGAGGCTTCAAGGACAGCAGCATGAGTCAGGGGAGACTCTGGTTACACTCCTTAAAGTCATCCTGCACACGGGAGGCTGACACCCAAACCTTCACCCACTCCCCATTCTAAGCAAGCAATGGCTCCCCGCTGCCCTGTACCATCTGTGGGCGGACCTCTTCTCTGGCCTCATCTCCTTCCATCCCTTAGCTTCAGCCTGAAGTCCCATGTTGATGTTATTTTTCTCCCCGGTGTGTCTTTCTCCTACCCCTCCTTTAAGACTTGCCCAGTGTTACCACCTCCAGGAAGTTCCCTGAGCCCAAATTGGGTTAATCCCTCTGCCCAGCATTTCACATTGTGCTATAACTTCTCCCTGCCCCTGCATCACCATGTACCTTAGAGAGAGCTGCCTGCACGTCCGTTTCCCTGACCGGACACAGAATTGCTCCTTTAGGGCAGAAACTTTCCCTGTCTCCCCAGCACCCACAGGCCCTCGAGACACATGCTGGGCATGGGGGTGGGGAGAGGAGATGGATTCTGAGTGGGAGGCTGGCTCAATGGTCCCTCAAATCCCAACTAGAATTTAACTAGAATTAAACAATGCTAGCTTTTTGGTTCTCAGTGTACATGTGTAAAAATGCACACATATTGGAGTGGACACTGGGCAGAGTTCTCCACACAAACCGAAAGACTGATCATAGCTCTTTCATAAAGCTAGAAAAATAGGCCGTGACATTCTCATGGCTGGAGCCTGATCCCAACAGCAGCTCCGGGGCTGAGGACACACCCTGAAAATCCAGATGTGGTCAGGGATGCTACAGGAGTGTCCACCCCAGGAGGCGCTCCCCACCTCTCCCCACCAGGACAGCCCAAGTCTCTTCTGCTGCCCGCAGGGATGTCCAAAACGTGCATTGGCTGGAAGGCCCCACATCTGTCTTTGAAGACATCTTTAAACCCAGCAACAGAGGCCTGAGCCCTCCGTGTACTGCTCACTCGCATATGGTGCGTGATGACCTTTGTGGCCCAAGCGCCCCCACTCACCAGCATCCTCCCCAGAGTCAGGCACAGCCTCATCTATCTGCTGTCCTGGAGGTACCAACCCGCTAACAAAATTTTCCCAGGATCCCAGTCTCATGTCTGTTTCCCACCCACGTCTCTCCAACAAAAACAAAGGTCTCGGCCAGGATCCAAGCTCTGGGGTCTGTGGTGCAGGGGGCTCTGGGACCCAGCCTCTGTCAGGCATGTCCTTCCCCTGGTACTGAAACCAGATTCCCGCAGCCTCCAGATGCCAAGGGAATACATTTAGGTTTCTTTAAAAAAGCTGTGCTAGGCTTTTTTTTTTTTTTCCTTCCTTCCTTTGGAGGGCAGGAGAGAGAAATGAGCAACTACCAGCCACCACAAGCAGGGGCTGAGTCACTTAGATATTTCCCCAGTGGTTTTTTTCTACCACGCACAGCGTGTGCTAACGGAGCAACAACCCCACGACAAAGGCAACTGAGGCTACTGTCAACACTGGGACGTTTCAGCAGTATGCACACTGTCACAAGAGCAGACAGACCAAGAGATGGGCCACGGGGACAATGGGCAGGACCTTCCCTCCATCACGCTCACTCTGACACAGAAAGGCAGCTCCCAGTGAAAGCAAGCTCTGAGGACCCAACTCTCCAAGGAAGCGCAGTAGAGAGACCTCAGGCTATAACGTATATTCATAGGGAGGCTCTGGATACTTTTTTCAGGGATAAGGGAAATGAGCTAAAACAAAGCAAAATGCAATACCACGATTTAAGCAGTTCCCACTACATGGAACTTCGTGGCTACAAAGACAGTCACACCTCCGTATGGGACCATTTATGCTTAAAATCCACTGCCTTCTCACAATAACTTCTTGTTGACTAGACCAGCGCCACTGGACTTAGTGACTGGCTAGCTGAGACTTACTGATTCATTTATCCTCTGATTCCCTACTCCAGCCTCCCTGTTAATGCTCAGAAAGGTGAAATTAAAAGACACTTGCTACTTGGAAGAAAAGCTATGACAAACCTAGACAGTGTGTTAAAAAGCAGAGACACTGCTTTGTCAACAAAGGTCTGGATAGTCAAAGCTATGGTTCTTCCAGCAGTCAAGTATGGATGTGAGAGTTAGACCACAAAGAAGGCTGAGCACCAAAGAACTGATGCTTTTGGATTGTGGTGCTGGAGAATACTCTTAAGAGTCCCTTGGACTGTAAGGAGATCAAACCAGTCAATCTTAAAGGAAATCAACCCTGGATATTCATTGGAAGGACTGATGCTGAAGCTGAAGTTCCAATACTCTGACCACCTGACGCAAAGAACTGACTCACTGGAAAAGACCCTGATGCTGGGAAAGATTGAGGGCAAGAGGAGAAGGGGGTGACAGAGGATGAGATGGTTGGAAGGCATCACTGACTCAACGGACATGAGTTTGAACAAACTCCGAGAGATAGTGAAGGACAGGGAAGCCTGGTGTGCTGCAGTCTCTGGGGCTGCAAAGAGTCAGACAGGACCAAGTGACTGAACAACAAATTCTGCACTTGCAAGGTTAGCTCCTGTCTCTGGTTGCCCTGAAGTTTCTTGTACAATCACACCTACCTTCCTCAGGAGCAGCCACTGATATGGTGGCAAGTTTCAGCTCCTGTTCCCCTGCCCACATGCAAGGAGAATCAGAGACAAGAGGGGCCAGAAGGAACAGGGGTTTGTCCCCACAGCCAGTTCCAGAACGGGCTCTGCTGTGCTTCCCCCAAATTCCTTCTGCAGTTCTCTATGGACAGAAAGGTGGCCCGGCCACTGCCCCAGGAGGGAGACCTAGTATGTGAAGACCAGTTCTGTGTCTCCCTGAAGTCCCTCCTGAAAAGCTGAGGTTCATGCTATTCTTTCTCAAAGTACTATCAGGGACAAAATTACCTTGTTCCACGTTCAGTGGTCTTCCTATGGTATTGGAGATGGCTTCCCTGGTGGCTCAGTGGTAAAGAATCTTCCTGCAATGCAGGAGCTACAGGAGATGCAGGTTTGATCCCTGGGTTGAGACGATCTCCTGGAGGAGGGCATGGCAACCCACTGCAGTATACTTGCCTGGAATTATCCATGGACAGAGGAGCTGGGTGGGCTATAGCCCATGGGGTCGCAAAGAGTTGGACATGACCACAGTGACTTAGCACGCATGGTATTGGAGACAGGACATTGGGCTTGAGGCCATAGAAACCTGATTTCTACTCCTGGTTCTCCAATAAACGATTCTGGGGCAAGGAATTTCTCTGACCCTCGGCCTCTCTTCTGTGGAAAAAGATAAATGATTGCCCTGCCTGACTCAGCTTGCCTTGAGACCCCAGTGAGATAACTCGTGAAGGAACTCAGAAAGCCTTTTGCAAATGTAACAAGTAACACTGTGGACTAATGCTCTAGTGGGAAGTCCTTCAAAGGCAGGAACCTGCCTCAATTGTCATTAATCACCCGCCACCCCACCTAACAGAGTGCTTATACATGGAAAGGCTACAACATTTGACATTTGGGGATTTTAAAACTTGAATGTGCTCCACTAATGTCATGGATCTGGAATATCTTCATGGCAAACTCTGGGTATAAGTAAAAACACCCTTTCCTTTTCTTACTCGAGATGCAGAGGTCTTTTGTGAAATGAGCGCCTTATGTGAACCCTTCTGGGCTGTTAAAGCCATGACCCTTGACACGGCCTCAACTCTGTGAGCGCCAGCAATCCCTGCATATCCTTGACTTCCTCTCATTCCTGGCCTCCCAATTAATTCCTTTCCAGGACATTTGTATACAAGTCCACATGAGGCCCTTAAACACAAATGAAATTCTGCATCATCTCTGCAAATAAGATCTTATTCCCTGAAAGCGCCTGTGTGTTTGGTCTCCTATGTGATGAAGGAGCTTTTATATTTTTAGTTTTCTTCCCATACAACAAACACTATTAATAACATTCTACTTTCTCCAGAGATGATATGGATTAGACCAAATGGAAAGTTACCATGGCTACTGCAGTGTTATTTTTGGTATGAGAAATTCATGCCAAGAGAAGCAGCATCCATGGTCAAGAACTGGAGCTTTATTTCCGCTTTGCTATCAGGCAATCAATCACAATTTAATTTTGAAACTCTAATTACAATGGAAACTAATTATGAGCGGCAGGACCTGAAACCCCTCATTAAAGTGGGAGTCAATAAAGCCATGCAGCATTATCTCTAGGGCAACACTGGCAGGAGGAGGGATTTGAGAACAGGGGCATTTTCTTTCCCAGGTAACGATCTAAGTAAAACAAGACAGGGAAACGCATACCAAGGGTCAATGGGGAACCTTGAGCTGGGTCTGAAGGTTTTGGGTTCTTGTGAGTAAGCAGATCAGGCCCTCTCTCTGGGCTATGACGATGCTACAAACTAGGGGTGGGAGAGGAAGCCCAGGTGGGAAGGAAGGTGTTTCCATCAATAGTCAGTCACCAGGAGTGACCGTGGTGGGGAAGCCAGAGGACAGTGACAAATAGGAGAATTGGATCATAAAGAAGGCTGAGCGCCAAATAAGTGAGGCTTTCGGATTAGGCGCTGGAGAAGACTCTTGGGAGTTACTTGGACAGCAAGGAGATCAAACCAGTCAATCCTAGAGGAAATCAACCCTGAATATTCATTGGAAGGACTGATGTTAAGTTGAAGCTCTAATACTTTGGCCACCTGATGTGAAGAGCAGACTCACTGGAAAAGACCCTGGAAAGACTGAAGGCAGGAGGAGAGGGGGCGACAGAGGATAAGACAGTTGGATGGCATCACCAATTCAACGGACACGAATTTGAGCAAACTCTTGGAGAAACTGGAGGATAGAGGAAGCCTGGCATGCCGCAGCCCACGGGGTCGCAGAGTCGAACACGACTTAGCAACTGAACAACAGCAGCCCCATGCTACTGTGCCTTTCTGTGTAGGTCCTGGAGGAAATAACTGCAGTGGAACAGGGGTCTCCAAACAGAATCTCACCACCCAGACCTAGATATTTATGGGTTATTTCCTAATATACCAAATGCTGAGTTGCACTTTACTGAATTAGCAGAAGTTGGCTTATGGGAGGACTTCTATTAGAGGGTAAACCTACTGCCAATCCCTGACGTGCACGATTCCCTTTGGGACCTCCCGGTCTATCTCTGACAGCTTTAAAATACTGTTAATGGCATGACTTCATCTGCCCCACACCAGAACGATCCATATTTAGGCCAGAAACCACATGGTCCTCATCACCCGCACCGGGCTCCAGGATAGAAAGGCGCTTTCAAATGCGGGAGGAAACACTTTTAACCTATGACTACTCACTCTCCTTCGAATCCTCGGACAAAGAGACAGAAACGAACTTTGCAGAATGGTTAGAAATCTCTCTGAACACTCCAAAAGAGCAGTAAAATACGAAGAAGCCTCTCCTCTTCTCAGTGTATACTTTTCTACGAAGGGTTCTTTCTGCCTTTAACAGGGTTTCCTGTTAAATCCTCCTGTTGTAGCCTTCTCAACAGCACCGAATAAGTCAGTCCCTCAGGAGAGGGAGCTCTGCTGTCAGGGTGGGAAGAATTCCTTGAGAGCTTTCTTATTCCTACTTCCCATGAATAAATGAGGTCCCCTGTCCTGCCAGGGCCAACAGGATTTTCCCAAGGCAGACAAGCCCAGACCAACGACAGCCTGTACCAAACAGGATTCTTAAGTGTTGTTACAGGTGGGCAATAGAACAGAGGCTTGGTCTTGAAATAGTCAAATGAGGTTGAATATTTTTATCAAAATAAATAGTGTATTGACATATTACGCAAAACCTTGGGTACGGATGTCTTGTAACAAAGGTTAAAAACGGGAGCAGTAAAAAAAAAAGTTCTGAATGTGAAAATGTTTTGGAACATGACTTTGATTTCAAAGGAGATATTTGATGGTTTGTACTTCTATACATCATTGACATAAGGGAGCAGCGGGGTAAGTGAAGAGAGGGGCTCAGCCATCTCACACTTATTACGAAGAGAAGACAGGCAGAGACAGAGAGAGAAGAAAGAAAAAATAGTCTTGAGCTATTTTGGTATAAAATTTCAGCCCAAGGAAATGGAAAGTCTCCTGAAAAACAGAGCTTTCTTGCTAAGCAAGACAAGGTGCACCCTTTCGTGTGGCCCGATTCTGCTTGCAGGGGAGACATACCACTCGGAGCTTGGGAAGATCCATCTGTCAGAGCAAGTGCCTCTGATTTTAGAGCCAGTGGGCTGCCAACTTTTCCTAGTGCTTTCAAGCCCTCCCAGAGAAGTTGAGCTCTACCTTATTTCTAACCACACCTACCTTGACTCCAAGGAAAGACCTGCGGTGATAGAAGCAGCACAGAGCGGCCGAGAGGGCATGGGAGGCATTGCATTCCTTAGGCATCTTTCAATCTTCAGTCCCTGGACCACACACTCTCTTTAGGGTTAACCGAGAGGGGTCTTGCGGCGTGACACCCCAGTCCTGCCGCAGCAGCTGTGCAGAGCAGGGAGGAGTGAGCGGCTCCTTCTCCCAGGCCAGGCTGGGACTTTCCCTCTTCGCTGAAGCCAATACGATCCACTCGCTCAATTCTGGCAGGCGAGTGTCCAGCCTGCCATGCACTCAGTGCCAGAAATCCTCATGTGACCAGACTCGCTTTCTGATGAAATTCTAACCTCTCTCAGAAGAGGCTTTGGGCTTTAGCTGTCCCCTCAATTTAGAGACCCAGCAGAAATCATTATTCCCCCGGGGCTGAAGGCACCAGGCTCTCTGCTCCTAGAGGCGGTATCTGTTTGCCTGTCACCCCAGGACCTGTGTGTTCAAGCACACATCGCACCACTCCGTGATGAGAGAGAGGCTCCTTGAGACGAGGACCCGAAGGCGACCTGGGTGTGACTTTCCCCTGGGAGCGGTCCTAGATGTCCTGAGAAACCCGGGACTCTCCCGGACCACCCCCCAGAACTGTTTATTTTTAATTAGGACGCTCCTGGGCAGCCAGTTTGCAGCTGATAACACTGGCACAGCCATCTCTATTGGCAAAACAATATTGCCTTTTGGAGTTTAATTAGCAAGTCTGTCAGCAAACACCCTGAGTAGCCCTGCCCTCCCCACCTGGCTGTGCAGCAGTCTGTTGGGAGGATGGGGGACAGGCTGTGTGCCCTCTTTCGACCCAGCTGTTTCTCTCCCTTCCTTCACTCTAAATACTTCACTGTAACTGTTCACCCTGCCTAAGCCAGATTCAAGGCATGAACCTCGCATCTTACACCACCAAGCTATTCTCCAGCACTTCTTAGGGCTTTACGCCTACCAAGAGCCCCCTGACACCTTAGTGGAAAGGAATTGCTTTTCTTCTTTCATTTCAGTCAGAGTGGATTCCCAACAATTCTTTTTTTATTTTTTAATCAAACACAGATTTCTGCCTGTAGCACTTCCTCTCCTATGTTCCAAATATTAACTTTCTCTGGCTTCGGCCACTCAAAAATGGAATGTGTCCTGAAGCTTTCTAAAACTTCATACAGGCAGAAACTTGTAAAGAGGAAGAAACAGAACCTATTCAGTCCAGAAAGGAACAATACCAAATGAGGCATGAGGGAGGTATGAGAAATATCCAACAGGATTAGCCTCAAATCCTCAGGAGGGCTCGGCCTTTGGACTAGGTCAAGTCAGCCTGTAAAAATAGAGGACTGTTTGTTCGATGCCTGGGGAGCAGCTCCTGTGCTTGAATGAAGGCTCTGGAGAGTGACAGCCCTCACACTTCCCCGAAGGAGCAGAGGTTCAGCCTAATAAACACCTCAGAAAAGGGCACGGAGCTGTCATCACAGGAACAACCCGGGGGCGGGGGCGCTGACTGCCTTTCTGGTCCCTCCACTGGCTCCCCTCTCCTCCACCAGGATTCCAGGGCTCAGATGTGCTGCCCTGGGTCCTGGGAAGCTCACCTGAGACCTTGGAAGCAAACGCCAAGGTTGGGAGGATTTGTGGGGTTTGGAGCTGCAGGGGCCCTTGGAGATGGCTCAGTTGGTGGGTCAGTACTGTCCCCCCAAGGTCTGTGAATTGAACCTATGAGAAGGCATTTTCTGTTTGCCCTCATTTCCATTTGATGGGGTTCAAACGGTAATAAGTCCACATGAGTGGCCAGGGCCCACGGCCCCAGCAGTTCTGTGGAGACGACTCATCCATTAGACTAAAGCCACCAGGCAGGGTGTTCAGTCTGCACCTGCCATTCCTCTTTGGCTGGAAAGGAGTAAGAAACTCATTGTCAGAGTAAGAACCTCCTCCAAAGGCTAGAAAGGGACCATTCTCAGCTCAGGAAAAACAAGAGAAGCAGCTCCTTAAATCCTGAACAGAAATTCAGTGAGATCAGTCAGCCAAAGCCTCTGAATTTCAATACCCTACCCCCACTCCCAGAAAGCGTGAATGAAGTGCATTCCAGAAAGAAAATGTACTTTAAAACACTCAGACTTATCAGTTACATAGAATTATGTAGTCAGGTGCTCCAGGGCCAGAGTAAAAGCAGAACAAAAGACACGCAGGTCACTGCAGAATCGCAGATCTTGTCACCTGAGGTTTTCCCTGTTTACATAAAAAAAAGAACATCTCCAAAATGCACAAAGAATTGGTTCTGTCAGGATTAAAGAATGAGCTAATCTTATTAGGTAACTGTTTCCTAAGCACTTTTTTTTTGTTTCACACCAAAAATAATTTCTAAAGCAGCACTCAAAGGTTTTAATCAATTTCCTCTTGAAACGGCCAAGGAGAGAGACTAAAATAACATGATGTTATTGCAATTAAAGATGATAACTGCATGAATTTGTAAAGTGCCCTTCATTGACTTGTTATGCTTTTAAAGTCTCCCATCCACACTGATAAATTCCCCCACATTCTTCCCACAGTGATGATTCTATTCTAGTTACAAAGAAACAGAGGACCAGAATGGTGTGCCACTCAACAGAGAACAGACAAAGGACCCGGAAAGCCAGCCTGTGCTTTTGCCAGAACCTAGTATCTGATCAACAAATAGATTCTTCTAATATCTTATAATTAAACTTGTCACACAGCTTGTGACCCGGGGCAGGGCGTCATTGCCTGATGATTTCCTACATGTGATTTGGGACCAGCCAAATTTGTATTCAGGGCTTTCTAAACACCATGCCCTTCTGGGGATAGGGGTCAGCATCTCTAATGCAACCCCAGAAACTGACAGGCAGGAGGCCAGGAGCAGGCAGCACAGAGCTCTGGGAACCCACCGTGCTCTCTAGCGCCCCCTCTGGCTTCCTGGGAGAGTCACGACTCAGCACCAAGAAAAACACCTGTTTAAAAAAAAAAAAAAGCCAGTGCTGGGCAGGCAGGTGAACCCTGGAAGAAAATCCTCCTGATCTCAGGTCAGATGCTGCCCATCCTGTCTGGGCAGAGGATTAGAGTAGACCAGAGGAAAGCTCCTGCACACGCCATTCTTTCCTTGGGCAGCCCTAATATGAACCTGCCCTATGTAGTAACCATGGAAACAGGAGCTGCCTGCCAGTCATATTTCACAGACAAGGTTTCCTGCCGGCAGCAGCCCTCGGGCTGGGAGGGACTGAGAGGTGAACAGAGTCCCTTCCCCCAAGTACAGTCCCCACTAGAAGATCAGCCTCCCTGTGAGGTAGGTGCCCTCTCTGACGACAGAGAAGCTATGTCTGCTGACCAGGACGAGGCGTCCATCTGGTTGGGGATGTGACAGGGCTGTGGACTGGCCCTCAGCTGCCCTCAGTGTTGCCTTCACTGAGACCTTAAGGTGTATGTGTGTGGGGGGCGCATTGAGCCATTCTTCTCTGAGCTCTGTTGGAGACTCTGAAGTGTGTGTGTCACAGATGTGTCTTTCCCCCATCTCTGCTGAAATGATGAGAGTCAGATGGGTGAGGGGGCCTCAGTGTGGGCTTGTGTGGACCACAGGGGTGCATCATGGGCATCTTTAGCCTGAGAGGGCATGAGGCATGGGGGGTAGCATCTTAGTGGCCTTGAGTTTTGTCACTATCTTATATCCCCTTACTGTCCTTCTCAGTCTCTATTCACTCCAGGACTACTTTCTGGTTACCATCTGGGAGCTTCTTCTGATCAGTGGAAACAGAACAAGGCAGCAATGGCCACACTGAACTTCAGCCCCTTCTGCTTTGATCTGTCCCCTCATCCACCCGGGCTTCCATTCTTGTCACCGCTTTTCCTGTTAAATGTAGAATGAAGGAGGTGGGGTCACTGATAGTTTCAGGCAGCATGAACCCCTTCTCTTTTCTGCTTGACAGGCCTCTTCTTTGACCCCTTGCCTGCAGCTACTGTGTAGCAGAATACTTTCTATTTATCCTTCTGTCTGGGGCAATTCCTTTAAATTATATTTTGCATCTTCTTTAGTAATGGCTTATAGTATAATGAATCTTATCAAACCAAACTGTCAATATGCAAAGGGGGAAACTGTGAAGTTTAGGAAACCTAAGTCTTTCTAAACGACATGGTTTATTCTAGAGATCCCCAAACTCTATTGTGGAGGGCTAGAGTTGAATGATGACTCCTACTTTCTCTTTGTTTCCTATAACAGCAATCTCTCTCATGAAGCATTATTTGGTGACTAGCTGAAAGGGATATTTCACATACACTGAAATGCAATAAAGGGGAAGGGATTTAGTGTGTCCGAAAATCCCTTATAGGGCTTCCCAGGGGGCTAAGCAGTAAAGAACCTACCTGCCAATGCAGGAGACACAGGAGACGCAGGTTCAATCCTTGAGTCAGAAAGATCCCCCAGAGAAGGAAATGGCAACCCACTGGAGTATTCTTGCCTGGGAAATCCTGTGGACAGGGGAGCCTGGTAGGGCTACAGTCTGTGGGGTTGCAAAGAGTCGGACACAACAGAATGCATACATGTGCCCCAGTACCCAGGCTCCAGATCCTTCTGAGAAGGGGGGAAAGACCAGCAAACTCATCCCCTCGACATGATGGATGCTACCTCACTCACACCGCGGTCACTTATGAATTCCTGTGCTCCTGGTCCTCACTTTCTGCTGTCCTGATAAATATTCTTGTATTTCAAGCCTTCTTGTAGTTCTCTTCTTTGTCCCTGAGCTCAGTCCCGGCAAGATCAATGCTTGATTCCACCAGAGAAATTCTCCACGGGCTAAGAGATCCCCTCCTTGGACCCTGACAGATCTCACAGACTATGGTATCGGTTAGGGTGATCAGATGAGAAAATGTCACTCATGCTTTTTGATGTAACTTTTCTACACCAGCCTCAGTCATGGAGCCCGGCTCTCAGGACCACGGAAGCGGAGGTCAAAGGACCGTGTTGCTCATATAAGGAGATGTGGAAGATTCAGAAGCTCATTGGTGTTTGAGCTTCAGAAAGTGGCAGATGCAGCCTCCGATAGCACCTGAAATTGTGAAAAGTGTTGCTATTGGCTCTCAGGAAGGAGGGTGTAAAGGGTGGTCTATATAGACCCTGTCAGCACCCTGACACCTCACAGGCTGATCCTGCAGCTGGGACTGTGACCTTGAGGACGTGGGGTCAGGATGGCTCTGGGCAGACACCTCTCCCTGCGGGGACTCTGTGTCCTCCTCCTCGGCACCGTGGTGGGTGCTCAAGGTAAGAGCTGGCCCTCTGTCCTGGGTCCACAGCAGGGGAGTGGATGTCTTGTTGAAAGGAAAGGTGTCTGGAGTTCTGGAGCTGAGCCTCAGTGTTTTTGACCAAAAAGGAACCACAGTGTCTGTGAATACTGGTCCCTCTACTGTGCGGGGTCCACTGGTCATTGCCGTAGATTTTACAGAGCAGTGAGGTTTGGACCAAGCTGGATCAGCCTGAGTCCCCTCCACTGTCACCCTTGCTTTTAGGGAGTTTCTAAGGGTCCCAGTGGCCCCCAGTGTGTGGAGGTCCAGCGACTGACCTCAGTTGGGACTCTGGGCTGTTCCCACATGCTCCACAAGCCTGGTGTGTGAGCACTGCCCCTGGGTCCTCGTGTTTCCCATGTCTGTGCTGCTGTAGGCTCTGTGCTTGTGTGTGTGTGTGTGTGTGNTCCCCTCCCCGGGGCCAGCCCAGAAGCAAGGCGTTAAGCCTCACACACAGCACACACCCAGGTGCTCTCGGTCACTGTCAAGCAGCCCTGAGTACGGTGACGCTGCCCAAGATGGGCACCAGGCTGTGACTGGGGGCACTGGTCCAAGGCATGAGGCCTGACTGGTCTCTGCACACAGGGGACACACCCGGAACATCAGTCAAGAGATGAACAGCAGTCCACACGCTGAGACGCCTCACCTCCCTGGAAAGATCCATCCCTCCTGGCTTTTTGCCTCCACTAAACCTCAGCGATCCAGCTCTCAGTGAACCAAGACAGCCCTAAGGAGCTAGCGTGTAAGGTGTTCCTCCTGGGGTAGTGGAAGCAGGAAGAGGAAGCTGCACTGGCCCAATCCTAAGGACCCAAGGCCACCTTCTGCAGGCTCCGCTCCCTGAAGGGCATTCCGCTCGGGCCTGGGCAGGAAGGAGGCATGCTTATCAACAGCCCTGCTTCCCTGGCACTGGCCTGTCTGCGTGATTCTGATCACAGTAACCAGGAGGCAAGGGGTCTAGGAGCACCCACCCTCCATAGGAGCCACAGGGCTGGAGGAGAACAGATGAGAAACCACTGCGGAAGGAGGCCCAAGGAAGAGGTCACCTCTCCTCACGCCAGACTCAGCAGCTATGCAAGATGCCAAAGACAGTGCAACACATTTTCCTACAGGCAAACATGATTTAGCTCCTGCTCCAAAAGGGAATGCAAACTGGACTTGGTGGGAGGAGGGCGGGATGCGCCGGCCGAGTTCTTAGGGTCGCTTTGTGTGTCGCTGGCAAAGAGAGAGGAACACAGAGGGTGCATTTACAAGCATCTGCTGTGCACATCTCTCTCTGAGGGTTCCCTCAGATTCCTCAAGGGGATGAAAGAGTATGGCTGTGAAATGGTCTCTATCCGGAAGCAGTATTGATCTGCTCAGCACATCAACAAAGAGGCAGTATTCACAAGCAGATTTCTCTCTCTACTGAGGCTTCTGTCCCCTCCACAAAGCTGGTCTCTCTAACAGGCTACTGAAATTGTATGACTGATAATGTGAAGCACAATCAGGCGAGAGCACCCAGCCCTGACTGCTTTCTTGAACCGTTGCATACAATCTTGTCCCATACATCCCTCCACCAACACCATCACGTATTTCCTGACACACCCCCAGAAATCCTATACTGGGCAAGCTCAACTTTCTATTCTTAGCACTTAGGCAAAATTAAAAGAACATGCACAAGGCGTAATTCCAGCCTCTCAAACAGCAGATTCAGACTTTCTGGCCGTCTCAGCCTTCTTTGAGAGTCTATGAAAACCATGGACCCTCCTCTCAGAACAAAAGGCACATGCTGTGATGTTCAACATACAGTTTCAGGGGGTTCCTTGCCATCTGAAGCCCATCCTTACAGCCCCGGGAGTCTGACTCGTCTGAGACGACCCGCCACCCACCTCCCAAGCTTCCTTCCATCCTACACGCCCTGTGTGGGCGTCGCACGCACAGCCCTCAGTTGTTCTCCTGTCACTGTAGCTCGACTTTCTTTGCTATATGCTTTTCTCTTTCCCCTTTGAGCAACTCACAGTGACCACAAAAGCCCCTCAGAGATCCCCCACCCCCATGCAGAGTGCTGCAGAAACGGCCAGAATGTGCAAAGGCTCCAACCAGATCCAGTCACACTGGCTCCCATCTCGGCTGCCACTGGCTCGCTCCTCTCACAAGCACTTCTGCAAAATGCATCTGCCAAAACAGCTTCAAGACACAGCACGTTTCAGGTGCTGCTGGGAGGTGGCAGGCTAGAGGGAAAGCGAGGGTGGGTTCAGGTCTTTGTGGTACCGCTAGCAAGCTGGGTAACCATGGGAAATTTCTTAACATCTCTGAGCCCTAGTTTCCTCCTCCAACTTACTTTTTTTTTGGAGAATTAAGTGAAATAGGAGATAAAGAGCCTGGCAACACAGACTAGACACTCAGCCAATGTGTGCTTTCTTGCCCTCCAAAGGAAGGGCTCACAAAATCTGTCCCCCCAGACCATTCTTCCCTCAGGGCATACATCCAGCTGCATCCTAAGTCTGCTGACCCTAACCCAAGGGGCAGGCCACGAGAGCCATGCCCTGCAGGGACAGGGTGGACAGCAAAGGCCTGAGCCGTTGACTGGCCCCAGCTGGTACACAGTAGCTCTTAAGACTTGAAGGCCAGGAAACAATGAGGAGTTTAGAGCTTCTTTAGCCATGAGATTTTTTTAGCCTTCAAATTTTAAGATCACATATTAAGACTGCACATATGGTTTGAATCACATTTGCTCAGATGATTTTCTATGCCAGAGTTGTCACTCGGGGAGTTGTTTAACACACAGCATGTGAGTCCACAGCATCTGCCCACTTGGCCCTCACCCAGGGAGACTCCTGGGTCCACCCGCAACTACCACGTTCTCCATGTCCCACCACTGTCCCGGCCAGTCTGAGTGGGGGTCCCGGGGCCCCTCCTTTCCCACTGTCTCCACATCAGGTGGACCGCAGAGCTGGGATTCACCCGGATGCCCTGCCTGATGCTCCTCTAACCTCCCCCACTGCCTGGCCATCCAGATACTTGTCCTGAGACCAACCCTTCCACATGCATCTAGAGTTCCTAGAGGGCCATCTCCCATGTGCCTGACTCTTTCATACTTCACCGGCCCATGTAACTGGGTACATGGATGCCAACCATTTCTAGAATCAGAAGTATGTCTGAAACAGCCCTTCCTTGGATGCTGTGCCTGCCTCACTCCGCTGCTCTCTAGACGTTCTAGGTCACCTCTGATTCTGCTGTCTGCACCTCCTCCTCACCAGCCCCTGATGACAGGGATCACCAGAGTTACAGTGCGTTCTTCCAAGGCCACACCGCCCAGAGAGGCTACCGATTCCGAGTGGAGGAAGCAGCCGCAAGGGATGCCTGAGAAGGCAGGAATGCTGGGGCAGAGGGTGGGGTCGGCACCAGGTGAGAGGTGGATCAGGCAACCTCAACTCATTCCCGCCTTGAACTGGCCAAGAAAAACAGAAAGTGATCTTATTAATCTTTTCTCCTCTGTTTTCAAGCAAATTCCAGCCACCTCAACAAATTATTTCGGTGCGAAACATCATTTCTTCATAGTCAAATGAAGGGGGATCTTCTAGGGATCACTGAAGGGACATGCTGGATATTTATGCATTCTGCCCAAACAGCTATGAGAACCAGTCTAGACCAGGAGTTCTGAACCTCGGAGTGGGAGGAGGCTTCCATGAGCCATTGGAAATTGTATACAAACTGTTGTATGAGTACCTGTTCATTGAGGGGAGGGGTCCATGGTTTTACCGAAGAGTCATGTGATCTAAAAATCCTTACTGATCCACAAACACTTTTACTGGCTCTTAAAGACGTAGCCTCTGAGGGTCTTACTTGGTCTACTTTCTAACGGAGAGACAAGTACAGTGGATACCCTGGTCATCATGGACACGAGCAAAGACAGCACCCCTGCCCTTGATCGCCATGGGCACAGTCGAGTCTTGGCAAGGCTGCAGTTGGTAAGAGGAGATAGAGAGCTCTGAGGCAAGCAGGGCCACCTTCCTTTCTGCTGTTGGAGTGACTTTAAACACCCGCGAGAGGAGGAGAGCTCCTTCCCCCAGCTGGCAGAAAGGCCTGTCTGCACGTAATACTTAGCAACTGCAGAATGGCTACCAGTGTGGGCTTCAGCAGCCCCTCTCCAACCACAGCCTTCTGGGATGCAGTCCCTCCCACGAGACTGCGGCATCTTTCCACTTCTCAGCTGGGCTCCTCAAAGGAACCTTCATGACCCCATATGCAAGGTCCTCAAGAGCCAGTATTTATACAGAAAACTTTTACCATAGTGTCTATGTAATAGTCACACTAGGAGACACATATTATCTCCATTTCACATGTGAGACTGAAAAGTTCTTAGAGTTAATAATTAAAACGACTGAATCAGAATGGCTGGCTCTATCAGACGTGCTCATGGAAGCAAGGATACCACCTGGTTGCCTGGAGTATCTTATCTTGTGCAAACCCAAAAGGCAGAATTATAGCTGCTGCAACCAGCTATAATTGTCTCCCTCCAACCGAGTGACAGATACTCTTGGCAACATAGACAGCAGGTCTCCTCTGAAATAGCCCCGATCAGAGGTCCTTGACATTACTGATGGGAAAAGGCAGGACATGCACAGATGGACACTGAGGCCAGAATCCGAGAAAAGCCAGAAGGCAGCAAAGCTGATAAGTGGAGGGCTAAGGGACAGACCATCTTTGTGGTAAATGGAGATGCCAACTGTGCCATTTCTCTACAGGAACAGGCTGACTTGGAGGGTGAGCTGTACAGGAAAGACTGTACTAATTACCAGCTCAGAAATGACATTCAGACAGTTAACACTCGTGGAGACAACAGGTTCTTTCTGTCAGTGGTTCAAAGGACAATACAACCCTTGGCCTTGTGTGTGTACCCAGAGGAGTGGGAGGGCAGGGTGGAGGAAGGGGGTTACCAGGAAGAGCAGCAGAAACCCAGCTGGACCACCCTCAGGAACAACACACCAGCCTCAGGGCTAGGCCAGTTGTGGCAAGAGATACAGGAATATCTCCAAAGTCAAACTCTACAGGGGGATCCTAGCCCTCTGGACCACTCCCTACCTCCCACCTATAATTTCCCTGTTAACAGTATGGATCTAATAATTAAGCTGGGAGGCAATGGATATCCAGCATATAAGTAAACCGGGAGGGAGACAAACTAGAGGAAGGTGAGTATAGGACTTGAAAAGATCAAAACAAAAATATCTTTGTAAAACCTAGAATTCATATGCCAACATTTTATGTAAGTGTCCCGAATAGACAGTGACAGTTAGAGACATAGCCTGATAGATTCTGATCCTTAACATTCAGGGGGAAATGATGTAAACAGCAGACAGCGGTTATTACATTTAAAACTTTTACTCCATAGCATGTGCACTCATACTTGTAATGATTGTGAGAGCCAATCAGGAAACTGAACACTTAATTCTCCAGGCAAGAACACAGGAGTGGTAGCCATTCCCTTCTCCAGGGGATCTTCCTGACCCAGGGATTGAACTGGTGTCTCCTACTTTGCAGGCAGATTTTTTACAATCTGAGCTGCCAGGGAAGCCCCTAATGGTCCAGGAATGGACATGTGACCTAGGTTAGACCAATCAGAGTCCTTCCCTGGGATTTTTCAAATCAGAGCAGAGGGAGAGGCTCACTTTTCTTTTTGGACCATAAGTTTTAAGTTTATAAGCTCAGAGCAGCCAACAGCCATGTGCCCGCACCTACATGGAGAAGCTGATCTGAGAGAATGCAGCCAACATGCTGAAAGAAGCAGATGCAAGGTCTTGGAGTCCAGATGTGTTTTCCTTCCCCAGAACAGTCATCAACCCAGGACACTCCACCCCTGCCTTTCCCAATGATAAACTTCCTAGCTCACATCATCAGTTCGAGAGTTTATAGGCTCACCTTATCAGCGTAAGATTAGGTCAAACCTGGGAGTGAAATATAACAAACACATTGTGTTGGGCTCCACCAGAGTTCACATGTATAAGACGTCATCCCTAAACCTGGAAATGTTAACAAGGAGTCAACAAAAACTGATGTTACACGAAAACATGTATGATATATGCCCTAGTAACAGGATGGTACACTCATGTTTTAGTGATGGGTGGAAATGAATGGTGTTTCACGGCCTACCCCGAGGACACTCCATTACAGAAACGAGCTGTCCTGTGTTCTCAAGGATGAAGCTGGCATGAGTCTGCCTGTAGGAAAAGAGGGAAGGACTCATGGAGTTGGAATGCTCTGTGCCACTGAGTGTAGGTGTGAGTTTTGCTCCCACACCCACCATCCCTCCTAGGCTAGGGGAAACCGCTAACAAACAGCCCACTCCATCCTGCTCATACAGGCAAGAGCAGCATCGGAAGATCCCAGAGAACATTTCCAAAGGCTATTCTGTTTTGTAGAAAGCCTGAGGACCCGATTCAGAGGTAAAGGCTGAGACATTTCTTTACAAAGCAGAATTTTATCAGGTACGATGGATTACCTGGAAGTGCAACTTTCATGACTTCTAGGTCAAAAGAAAGGAAATGTACAGCAACCCCAAATTATATTTAGATCTTCCTAATGTGTTCCCTAGGTAGTCCTTAGGCGGGCACATCCTGGAAGCCCTGGTGCCCGGGTGGTGTGGTCCTATGGGGTTTCCTTTGCTCATTGCTCTTGTTCTATCCCTCCCAGTGAGCGGATCCAGCTCCAACCCCGTCTTCAAGCATCCAGCTACTCAAACACTCATTAAAATGATCTGTGTCCTTGTCTGGTGACCTCAGGACCCAGGTCTCAGTCACTGTTATCACGCCAATACCCAGCACGATGCCAGAACATTTGGAGATAGCATAGGCAATTCTCAATCTGGATCCACAAACACTTTGGAAGTAAGATGCACAGTAAGTGTGTGTGCATATTTGCAGAGATGGGTTTCTTATTCGTCATATTTGCAGAAATACTGTTAACTGTTTTTTAACTGTTTGGGACTCCCCCTGCCCCAAATAGTTAAGAACCACAGAGGCACAAGATATGACTTGGCATGGGGGGAGGGGCGGGGAGATGTGGTCCTCGTTGGTGAATCTGTCTTGTCATCCCTGTGGCTGGATTAGGGGTGGTTGTCATTTTGGTGCTGAGAAGCACTTGCCTCTCTCAAACTGGGAACTACCCGGGTTCCCAAACAGGAAGAGGCTCCCAGGACACAGTAATTCCCAGCTCCCACCACCTGTGGTCTGTGTGAGCAACCCTGGAATGCTTTGCAAACCAGGAGAGGAGAGGACACAGCCCTCCTGTGCTTGGGCTCCTTCCAGGAAAGACCATGCGAAGACAGAGGGGCAGAGATTGGATCTGATGGACGCAGCTGGACTCCTTTCAAAAAGCACCCAATTGGGCCTGTGAAAAATAAGGATCCAGCTGGGGACTGGTGGCCACAGGAAACAGGCCATCAGCTTCATCATTTCTTCTGTACCAGAAACTCTTTTGAGAGTGTGAATGGGGCTTTGTGTAGTAAGTTCTCATCCACGAGCTAATAAATATGTGAAATGGCCTCTCAGACCAGGTTCCTGCAGCCTGGACACTGAGGTCATTCAAGGAACAATTAGATGCCATCTGGAGAGAGCTGGGACTCGAAGGGCCAAGTGGCATGCTCTGGTTCCCAGGGTGTGACACATCCTTATCTTCACTGACAGAAAGGATGAATGAAGTCAGCCTGCTGATCCATGCTGGGAGCAGAGAATGGGCAAATACACTGCAATGAATAAAAGCTTAAGGACCAGGGGAATGTTCACATTCAGCCTGCCCCAAGGAATGTACCCCTTGAATGCATTCACACACCCAAGCTGAGTATCTTTGCCATGAAACAAGCTTTTACTTCACCAAGATCTAGGATTTCATGGTTTTAATATAATGCAATTAGAGTACAACAGCAACTGCGATGGCCCAGCTCTCACAGTATATAGTGAGCAATGACTTGACTGCGTGAAACAGAGTTAGTACTCACTGAGGCTTCACAGTCCAATTGTAAAAAAAAACAGGCGGACAACTGTGCACCCATATTTCTGGGATACAGTCTCAGTTTTTTCTTATTTTTACAAGAAAATTTTGGCCTTCCCTGGTAGCTCACATGATAAAGAATCTGCCTACAATGCAGGAGACCCAGGTTCAATCCCTGGGTTGGGAAGATCCCCTGGAGAAGGGAATGGCAACCTACTCCAGTATTCCTGCCTGGAGAAGTCCATGGACAGAGGAGCCTGGTGGGCTACAGTCCATGGGGTGGCAAATAGTTGGATACTAACACTTCTCTATTTATGATCAGTATTTTAAATGTAAATGCAATTGCTGAGCAAGCCGGGTTAAAAAAAAAAAAAGCATAGCTAGAGAAAAAAATATGGAATAAGATAAACAGATAGTGATTATTTGTATTCTAAATGTTTCCGCAGCTTTATAACAGCTCGAGTAGCAGGAGCATAGCAGTGCTCACAGCGGTCTCAGGGCCCACAGGGGCCTCTCAGAGAGCCCATGAGGTCAACACTATTTTTGTAATAATTTTGAGACCTTTTTGCCTTTTTCACAGGGTTGATATTTCTGCTGACAGGACAAAAGCCATGATGGGTAAAACTCCTGGGACCGTAGCAGTAAGCAAGGGGAAGGCACCAACTCTTAAGCAGTCACTGTGTTTCTTGACCACCATGTTTTTTTAAATTTCTTTTTAAATGTTACAAATTTAAAATATACTACTTTTAAAAAGAGCCAGTTTCACTTCAAAGAGTCCTTGATGAAGCAGTAAGAATCACAGTCGTTTCCCCTCATATGCAGACAATATGTTCCAAGACCCCCAGTGGATGCCTGAAACCACAGACGGGACCAAACCATATACATGTGTATATATATACACACATACACCATGTTTTTTCATATATATGTATATAGAACATACCTATGATAAAGTTTAATTTATAAATTGGGTACAGTAAGAGAACATCTGAATTGCCAACATGACTAGTCTTGTGCTTTGGGGCTGTTATTAAGTAAAATAAGGGTTATGTGAACAAGCATTGCAATACCTTGAAAGTCAGTCTGATAAAAGAAGGCTACCAAGTGACTAACCAACATCACCACCACTAAATGACCAAGGGACAGGCTATGTTGGACAAGGGGATGATTCATGGGTTAGGTGGGAAGGAGTGGGAGGGCATGAGACTTCATCAGGCTATGCAGAATGGTGCATGAATTAAAACTTTTGAATTGTCAAAAAAAAGAAAAAAACACTTGAAAAGATACATGCACCCAATGTTCATAGCTGCCTGACTTACAATTAATTGCCAAGATATGGAAGTGTCCATCAAAAGATGAATGGAAAAAGAAGATGTGTGTGCACCCACACGCATGCACACACACAATGGACTACTACTCAGCCATAAAAAAAGAAATATTTTGCCATTTGCAACAACATGGATGGACTTGAAGGGCATTATGTTAAGTGAAATAAGTCAGAGAAAGACAAATAGTGTATGATATCACCTATATGTGGAATCTAAAAAAGACCACAAACTAGTGAATATAATAATGAAGAAGCAGACTCACTGATGCAGTGAAAAACCAGTGGTTACCAGTGGGGACAGGGAAGCAGAGAGGGGTAATATAAGGGTAGGAGATTAAGAGGTACAAACCACTAGATATAAAATCAGCTAAAAGGATATATTACATAACACAGAATGTCATCTATTTTATAATAACTATAAAAGCAGTATAACTTTTAAAAATTGTGAATCATTACACTGTACACCCATGTTATATAATATTGCACATTACCTATGCTTCAGTAAAAAAATATTGTACCACCACATAAAATGAAACTTACAAAATGTTTCTTTCTGGAATTTTCAGACCATGGTTGACTGGGTGACGGAAGCTGCAGATGAGAGGACTACTGTATTACTTTATCACATCCTGGCCCCTGAGTCCACATCTCAAACATTCTGTGTGGCCAGACAGGCAGCAGACATACAGCTCTTCTGCTGCACACCCACACACTGGCTGTCTTGAGGGAGAGCAACTGCGCCCTTAAACTGGGGGCTGCACTGGCTGCTTTTTCACGGAGCGCCACTTTTACTTCAAAGAATGTCTGACAAACAACGGTTATTCAGACATGAGAACTTATTTGGCAGACATTTTCTAAAAAAATGAACAAAGTGAGCCTATCACTTCAAGGAAAACAACTGACATTATTTGTTGCCAATGCTAAAACCTGAGCTTTTAACTGAAAATTAGAATTCCGCGAAACTTTTATTTATCACCAGAAGTGGTAAATATGTTAATGATTTTTTCCAATATTTTAATGATATTTTTCATGAGTGATGATAAAAATGAGTGTGAATTTTGGGTATTGTATAGTGATATACGTTAACAGCTGGAATATCTGCAAAACTCATATTTTTCAAACCGATATTTTTCAAATGATCAATGCACAATGATACAAAATCACGTGCAGTTAAAATCCATTCACATTGCCAGACAGATCAATGGATTTTAAGGGAATAGAGTTAAAAAAAAAAAAAGGTCACTGATATGACTTCAGATTTCACACTGTAATTAACCTTTATGGAACTACAACTTTACAAGTTTTAGTATAATAACAAAGAAAAATATCTCTAATGATCAGAAAAGGCTATTTAAAATACTGCCCCTAGGGGATGAGAGGTGGGCAAAATGGGTGAAGGGGGTCAAAAGGTACATATTTCCGTTATAAAGTGAATAAGTCCTGGAGATGCAATGTAAAGCACAGTGACTGAAGTTAATACTACTATAGTGCATACTTGAAAGTAGCTAGCAAAGTGGGTCTTGAAAGTTCTCATCAGAAGAAAAAGATTTTTAGTAACCATTGTATGGTAATGGATGCTCACTGGTCTTACTGTNGTGTGTGTGTGTGTGTGTGTGTGTGTGTGCGCTCAGTCACTAAGTCGTTTCCAACTCTGCGATCTGATTGATTGTAGCCTGCCAGGCACCTCTGTCCATGGGATTTCCCAGGCAAAAACAATGGAGTGGGTTGTCATGCCCTCTTCAAAGGGATCTTCCTGACCCAGGGACTGAACCTGGGTCTTGTGTGTCTAATCCACTGAAGGTGGATTCTTTACCCACTAAGCCACTGGGGAAGTCTCAATATATTCCTTTGCAGATAATTTTCCATTACAGGTTATTGTAAGATACCGATTACGATTCTGTGTGCTATACAGTACTCCTTCCTTTTTTATTTACATATCTGTGCCAGGCCAGATTTTCTTCTGACTTAAACCAAAATAACATAACACAACAGACTGAAGGCTGAAGCAGATGTGAGTCAAACTCATTTTCTCAGACACTACAGAGATCTGCAAAAGTGTAAACCAGTGCCAGTCATTTTTTCTCACTAAGTTTTGTTCTGGAAAATGACTATTTTCATAAAAATATGCTATTTATATTCCCACAATAGGTTTAATGTTATTTTTAATGAGCTAAATAAACATCAAAAAATCCTACACTGTAATTTCTCATACAATAAACCAATAGCTAAAACCCACATCACAAAAGTTCTTTGCAGTCCTCAGCAATGTTCAAGCACTGAGAAGGGGGTCTTGAGACCAAGGAGTTTGAGAATTTCTGCTCTTGTACCTCCCACCTACTTGTTTTATATAATTTTGTTTAGGCCATAAGTTTTCAGCATCAAATCTGGAGTAGGCTAAGGTACGTCAATAGAGGAGTATTTTTATAACTATCATAAAAGCATTAATGATTATTAGAGAAAATTTGGAAACAGAAATGTGAAAAACAAAACTCATGAGTTGCCAGGAAGTTAATTTTTACTTATTGCCCAACACCCAATCCTTCTATGTGTTTATCCTACAGAAATTCTCACACAAATGCACACCCAGCCATCTCAGTGGAAGGTGGTGCCAACCTTCCAGTACGGTGCGTCACCCTTTCTCCTACCCCTGTCTAGTCCCGCAGCAAATCCTGAGGCTCTGCCTTCATACTGTGTGTCCAGAATCCCCCTTCCTTACCACCCCTTCTGCCATCACAGATCCAAACCATCACATCTTTCATCTGGGTGGTAACAACTAGCTCCCAACTGATCTCCCTGCCCCTGCCAGCAACACGCAGGCCACAGTGATCCTGAACGGCTCCCCATTCCACTTTGTAAAAGTTCACATCCTCACTGGGACACCCAGGCCCTGTGCAACCCGCCTCGAGCCCCCTCCTCACTCTCACACCAGCTCTCACTGCTCTCCCTCAAGGCACTCCTTGGGCCCCACTGGCCTCTCAGCCATTCCTCAGTGGAAGAGTTGAGCTCCAGCCTCATGGCCTTGTCCTTCCTGCGTCCTGTCCCCATCAGACATCACTCTTTTTTTTGGTTGCCCTCCCTCCCTTTTTTTCCTTAGCCCACTTTTTTTTTTAAAGCCATGAGGCTTGCAGGATCTTAGTTCTCCAACCAGGGGTTGAAACCAGGCCCTTGGCAATGAAAGCGCAGAATCCTAACTGGACCGCAAGAAAATTTCCCAGACATCACTCTTGACTTGCCCCTCCACTAGAAAGTTCCCTTCTGTGTGAGGCCTTCCCTGCTACCCTCTTTAAATTTAACATCCCCTTAACTCCAACATTTCCCAGATGCTTCCCCTGATGACCTTTTTTCTGCTGAGTATGTATCGGTACCAAACATGCTGTGCTCTGTTGCCTTCTTTGTCTTGTTGCTATCCCACCCCATAACATAAGCTCCACAGAGGCAGGGACATTGTTCCATTCACTGCTGTATCCTCAGCCCCTGGAACAGTGACCAGCAGATGGCAGATAGATACTCAATAAACATTTGTTAAATTATATTTGTTAAATAACAACAAAGCTGTTTTTAACAAGAACCCAAATGTCAGTAGGAAATCAGTTAACTATAACTATCTCATACAATGGCATACTGGCTAACCATTTAAAATAAGGAGCTAGATCCGAACGTTTTTTTTTTTGTTTGTTTGTTTGTTTAATATGGAATGATGCACAATGAAAAAATCAAGTTGCAGAGCCACACGTAGTTACACATAATTTTTGGCAATCAGTCAAACTGTTCCCCAACTCCGCCTTCGTGTTCTCTTAACAGTTTGACCATCTCAGAATTTCCTAGAACACCTGAAATTTCCTCACCTTTCCCATTCAGTAAATAAGACAGTCCCTATTCTTCTTTGCTGGGCTTCCCAGGTGCTCCGTGGTAAAGAATCCACGTGTCAATGCAGGAGGCCCAAGTTTGATCCCTGGGTTGGGAAGATCCCCTGGAGAAGGAAATGGCAACCCACTCCAATATTCTTGCCTGGGAAATCCCATGCACAGAGGAGCCTGGCGGGTTACATATAGTCCATGGGGTCCCAAAAGAGTCAGATACAACCGAGCAACGACAAGAAAAAAACCACTTTCCTACTGATCTCTCTTGCCCCAGGCAGCCTGGGCACCCATTTTCCCACAGGCTGGGGTCTCCCTCTCAATCTCTAACATGTTCATATCTCTCTTCTGCCTCACCTAATACCAGCTTCCTTCCTTTCAAATCACCATTTTCTTCAGCTGTCAAATCACAATTCAAACATAATTTTTTTCAAGAAAACTTCTTGGTAACAACATGTGAAACTTCAGATCAATGCCAATCCCCCACCTCAAAATGTACATACAGTACTGCAGCATGTTAGAGTTTTTGTCCAAGAATGTCAGACAATGTCTTATATGAAGCTAATGATAATGACTTGCCATTTTACAAACTTTAAAAATAGCCCTTAGTTCTGAAGTTGTTAATGTAATGCTATGGCACACTATTACATTTAATATTATGCTTAGTCACTCAGTCCTGTCTGACTCTTTGTGACCTCATGGACTGTAGCCCACAAGGCTCCTCTGTCCATGGGATTCTCCAGACAAGAATACTGGAGTGAGTTACCATGCCCTCCTCCAAGGGATCTTTCCAACCCAGGCATTGAACCCAGGTCTCCCACAACGCAGGCGAATTTTTTACCATCTGAGCCACCAGGGAAGCCCATTACATTTAATATTAAAGCTCCCAGAATACACAGGTGTATTGCAGCCAAATGCTGTGTTGTTGTGTCATTCAATAACCACCAGGGGGCAGAATTTAACAGCAAACGGTTCCAATACTGAAGAGCCTGACCGCCCACTAGCAGGTTGAAAAGTTACTGGAACCCCATAGCTGCTAAGAAGATCCCAGAGGTCAGAAGCATGGAGATTGTCAGAATTACACTTCTGAACAGTGTATAGTAGTATCAGTAGTAGTGCAAGTAGCTCAGTTGTGTCTGACTCTTTGCAACCTCATGGATGTAGCCTGCCAGACTCCTCTGTCCAAGGAATTTCCCAGGCAAGAATACCAGAGCGGGTTGCCATTTCCTTCTCCAGGGGGTCTTTCTGACCCAGAGATCAAACCGAGGTCTCCTGCATTGCAGGCAGATTATTTATCATCTGAGCAACCAGGGAAGCCCTCTTTACCATACACTTCTGCCTAAATGTGCTAAATGTGGGAGTGTTTATGGTGCAACTGTGACCCCAAAGTTTTTATCCTCTACTATGTTGGCAAGAGCAGAGAGGTTAGGCGTGGGAACCTCCTTGCTCTCATGAAATAAAATCACTGAAGAATTTCTGAAAAAAATTTTAGAGATGTGAGTGCCACTTATTCCGGGAAACTGAGAGATCTTTGGAACAACCTCACTGCCTCTCCCCCTCGATTTAAATGCCCTTCCTATCTGGTTGTGTAGGATCATCAGTCAGCCCGTCAGTTGCTAAATGTTTATTAAGAGGACAAGAAAGGGTCCTTGCCCTCAGAACTCACATTCTGAGGACCTGCCCTGAGAACTCACAGTTCTGAGTTCTGAGGAGTTGGTTGTTCTTGCTAACGGAACTATAGAATTTGGCACAAGTGCTATGAGGATAATAGAGTAGTAACACAGTGACTGGAGAGTTGCTTTTCGCAGGAAGGTCAGGGGAGGTCTCTCTGAGGCAGTGGAACCTGAATGGGGGTACATGAGGCACACGAGAATTAGGGTGACAGCTACAAAACCAGCATTTCCTGAGTGTTCTCAACAGGCAGGCACTACGTTAACACTTTTGTGAGCATTAACTCATTTAAGCCCTACCACTCCCATTTACTGTTAAGGAAATTGAGCTCCCGAGAATTTTAGGAACTTGCCCCAGCATCACACAATCATGCGGAAATGGCTAAGATGGGGCTGTGTGTCTGTCCTAGGGCTGCTGTAACAAGTCACCACAAACCTGATGGATTAAAAATAGAAACATATTCTCTGACAGTTCAGGAGGCTAGGAGTCCAAAATCAAGGTATCCCAGGTCTACACGCTCTCTGAAGGCCTAAGACAGGATCCTTCCTTGCCTCTTCCTACCCTGCGGTGGCTGCAGGCAATCCTCGGTGTTCCTAAGCCTATGCACACATCAATCCCAATCTGTCTCTGTCATCGCTTGGCGTGCTCCCTGTGTGTCCAAAATTCCCCTCTTCTTATAAGACACCAGTCATTGGATTGTTGTTTAGTTGTTAAGTTGTGTCTTACTCTTGTGACCCCATGGACTGTAGCCCACCAGGCTCCCCTAGCCACGGGATTTCCCAGGCAAAAATACCACCATGGGTTGCCATTTCCCTCTCCAGGGATTTTCCTGACCCGGAGATTGAACCTGCAACTCCTGCTTGGCAGGAGGATTCTTTACCACTGAGCTACCTGGGAAGCAACCCAGCACAGCCGCACCTTGATTTGCTCACATCTGCAGTGCTCTGCTTTCCAAATGCAGTTACTGTCACAGGCACTGGTGTCAGGACAGATGTCTTAGGACTTCAACACACCTTGTGGGGGTACACAGTTCAACCCATGACAGCAATCTAACACCCTCTTCAAGCCACTCAGCTCTTCTACCACAAAAGAACCTTCCAGCCTAAGGAAAGGCAAAGACCCAGGGCAGCAGGAAAAGCCAGCATGGAAAAGTTTGTGAGTAAGGTGGATGGCAGGAGATGAGGTTAGTGATAGGCCACAAGGGGAGGGCCGTGAAGCCCAGTTATACAGCTGATTCTGGTCAGAGGCCGTGGCTTCAATCCTTGCTTACATGTGAGTTCTCATCTCTTCTCCGCCTCTCTGCCTGATTGGGATCTCAGAAGAGTCCTCTTTCTTCAGCCAAGGATGAAGGCTGTAGCCAAGAACAAGCATGTGAGCCTGCCATGTCCCACTTACAGGCCGGACTAGGCTCCCTCGAGCACCTCCAGAGGGCAGCCCAGGCTTCGACCTTGATTCAAGCCATCAAGTTCAGGAGTGTAGGGAGAATCGCTTCTGACCTGGGACACTGACAAAATACATCTCAGGCTGTCCTGGCAACATCTGGCCTGGGGAGTTATCCACACAAGCCCCAGGTAGGAGCAGTCAGGACTCTAGCTGTTTCCACACACCTGCTCACCCAGCAGAGCCGAAGATGCTAACGTGACAAGAGACACGCTGCTACTCAGAGCAGACAGGTCTATCCGACGAGATGCCGAAATATGTCCAGGCCACACAGTGTTGCAATAGCATCATCTCTGAGATTCTGCAAGAACACACATTTGCACAAGGATTCACTGCTATGTAATTAGGCAAGGTCAAGGTGATGTTGATGACCCATGATCGCATCATGGAAGTGTTGGTGTGAAAAGATGAGCTTTTGTTGAAATCCTGCTACACACTGTTCAGAAGGGAAACAAGGATAGTGTACGTGTATACAGCCTAGAGGAGGGGTCTGGTCTGCAAACCTTTTCTGTCAAGGTCCAGACAGTAAACAGTTCAGCTTTGCTACCTATTCTGTCACGTCTACCCAACTCCACCCTCAAAGTGAGAAAGTGGTGATGCGCCAATGAATGGATGTGGCTGTGTTTCAGTAAAATTAATGCATACTGAAATTTGAATTTTACAGCTTTTACCTTCTTCTTTAAAAAAAACAAACAAACATGCAGAAAGATAAAATCTATTTTAGCTTGTGGACTACAAAATAGACAGCAGGCTAGATTTGGTCCAAGGCTGTAGTTTGCCGACTGTTCCCTGCACACCCCCGCTGCCCCACCCCCCAGGCTAATGCTATCCCCAGATGCTTAACTTAACATCATTGTGGTAACACAGTCTTCAACTGAAAATCTCCCTTCCGCCCCTAAAATCCTTACTGACTTCTGGCAAGATGCCAGGCACTGTGTGAACTCTGGATTTTCCCCTGCCTGCTTCTCCATCACCACTCCCATTTAAGTCCTGCCAGGAACTATCAACTCACTTCATACAATGACTCTTAATTCTATCTCTAAAAGGCCAGGAGCACCTGCCCTGACTTTCCATTCCCACTATTACTATCCCAGGTTAAGTTGGCCACGGTATACATATATCCTCTCCATTCAGGTTAGGCTCTTGATGACACTTTTCTTCTACCCAGCCTGACTTGACTGAACAATTACTAACACACAGAATCCTCCCCAAACTATCTGCTGAATGAACCAAAGCAGTAAAAATACCCACAAGCTCAGCACTCTCTCCATCTGGTCAGCAGTTTGACGTGGCCCATCTCAAAACCAAAAATCTCCCATAGTGAGATGGCAGTACTTAAGGCTTCAGTTTGTTTTTTAAAGTCAGGCTCGGTGAGGTATAATTTGCAAATACTGAAGTCACCCCTTTCCGTACAGTTCTATGAGATCTGAAACAACCCCAATCGAAGTATTTCTATCACTCCCCCAAAGTTGCCTTATTCCCTTCTGCAGTCGACCCTTCCCCCACCCCTTCAACCACTGATCTGTTCTCCTCAGTACTATAAGGTTTTAACTGCATCCAACGGTTCATTCCTTCTTAATGCTGAAGAGGATGTCACCGTGTGGGTCTGCAGTTTATCCGCTCAGCAGTCAAAAGACACTGGCGCTGTTTCCAGTTTTTGTCGGTTAGAAATAATGCCACTATAGACACTAACATACAGATTTCTAAATAGACGTATGTTTTCATGATGAAGTTTCACTTTTTATAAATGGCCACATTTTCACAGACCTGCAGGATAGGATTCCATGAAATGAAAGAATATCCTCCATGCCTATTCTTCTCACCCTGCCTCAGCAATCTTTTAAAACTGTAGTAACATTAAGCCTCCCAGGAATATTTGTAGAGAAGGCTTTTGGGGTAGAGTGGGAGGAGCTGGATGCAAGCTGTCTTTCCTTGCTCCCAAGATGAGCCCCGGGGCTCTTTCCCATTCACTGCTGGCAGTGTTTGATCTTCTGGTCCACGGGGCGGCACTGGCTCTCTAGATGTGCACACTCAGGCAAAAACCTGCAGAGCCAGCCAATTGGGCCATTATTTGGTTCGTATAACTTGTTAAAATCTCACGGAATGTACAGCGTGCCATTGTTTTTGTAAGTCCCTTTCATGACTGTGAGCTGGCTAATTCAGAGCAGACTGGACTGATTTCAGTTTCTGGAAGAAAAGACCTTCCTCAAAGACAGCTATTTAACCGTGACCATGGCTGCAACCATCTTGAGCACAAAGCGGGCTTGGGGGCTGCAGCCTTGCCGCCCCCGCCCCCACGGAGGCCCCCACAGCCCGGGGCACTTATTCTTGGCGCTGGAATTCACATAATTACTCCTCTTTTAATCTGTGGGGTGACCTAATGTAGCCCTGGCCAGCCGACTGCAGGAAATGGTCTTGTGAGATCTGAGCCTTCGGCAGACCGTCAAGTCTGTAAGCCCCTCTTAGAAAGAGCATTTGGGAGCATTAACCCCATAAAGGACGGGGCTCCAAGTGGCTCTAGGCTCCTAAGTAGCCAGTGCACACCCAGAGGAAGAAGTCCAAGGCTCTGTCCTCCTCCCCAGGGTAAGGGTCCAGTCCCGTCCCTGCATCTAACCTGCAAAAGCAAGCTCAGAAACTGCAGATGTCTTAGAAAAGCTCACAAGTGGCTCCAGCAAGAGGCCACAAGGGCTGACGACAAAAGAAAAGGCCATTCATTCACTAGGGAGCTCGTGGGAACAAAAGGCTACACTCTATCCTGACACTTGCTAACGGCAGAGTCAGGAGAGCTGTTTGGTCTGCAGGCACTGTGCTATTTACAACCTGGCCTTGCCTATATAACCTTGGTTAATTTGAGAAAACAGTCTCTCCAATGTCTTCCCTACTATGCTATTGTTTTATTTATTTTCCAATTTGTCTTTCTTAAGGACAATTTATTTTAAAACAAAAAAAATCTATAATAAACATTTCTTCTAAAAGGAAAATCACAAATCTATAATGAACATTTCTTCTTAAAAAAAAAATCACCCAGCTCTGCTGTAACTAATCAGTTCCTTTCCTAAAAATAAATACTTTTAAGTCTCTCTCAGAAAAGAGACTCTATTAATATAACTGTAAGGCTATGTGTGAAGAAGCTAGAAAGAATTAGAATCTTCAGTCTAAAAGGAAGATAAGTATAAAGGGAGAAAAGATAGGAAATACCATAAACTGATAAAACTTAGTGTATGTGAGTGGGGGGGGGGGGGGGGGGGGGGGG
>SJYV01011337.1:3761961-3798206 GCA_006410875.1 Neotragus pygmaeus
CCATCTCATCCTCTGTCATCCTATTCTCCTCCTGCCTTCAATCTTTCCCAGCATCAGGGTCTTTTCAGATTAGTCATTTCTTCGCATCAGGTGGCCAAAGTATTGGAGTTTCAGCTTCAGCATCAGTCGTTCCAATGAATACTCAGGACTGATTTCCTTTAGGATAGACTGGTTGGCTCTCCTTGCTGTCCAAGGCACTCTCAAGAGTCTTCTCCAACACCACAGTTCAAAAGCATCAATTCTTCAGCTCTCAGCTTTCTTTAGGTCCAACTCTCACATCCACAGACGACTATTGGAAAGACCATAGCTTTGACTAGATGAACTTTTGTTGGCAAAGTAATGTCTCTGCCTTTTAATATGCTATCTAGGTGGGTCATAGCATTTCTTCCAAGGAGCAAGCGTCTTTTAATTTCATGACTGCAGTCACCATCTGCAGTGATTTTGGAGCCCAAGTAAATAAAGTCTGTCACTGTTTCCACTGTTTCCCCATCTATCTGCCATGAAGTGATGGGACTAGATACCATGATTTTCGTTTTTTTGAATGTTGAGTTTTAAGCCAGCTTTTTCACTCTCCTCTTTCATCAAGAGACTCTTTAGTTCCTCTTCATTTTCTGCTATAAGGGTGGTGTCATTTGCATATCTGAGGTTATTGATATTTCTCCCGCAATCTTGTTTCCAGCTTGTGCTTCATCCAGCCCGGCATTTTGCATGATGTACTCTGCATATAAGTTAAATAAGCAGGGTGACAATATACAGTCTTGACATACTCCTTTCCCAATTTGGAACCAGTCCATTGTTCCATGTCTGGTTCTAACTGTTGCTTCTTGACCTGCATACAGATTTCTCAGGAGGCAGGTAAGAAGTTCTGGTATTCCCATCTCTTGAGAAATTTTCCACAGTTTGTTGTGATCCACATAGTCAAAGACTGGCATAGTCAATAAAGCAGAAGTAGATGTTTTTCTGGAATTCTTTTGGTTTTTCAATGATCCAATGGATGTTGGCAATTTGATCTCTGNAGTTCTGGTATTCCCATCTCTTGAGAAATTTTCCACAGTTTGTTGTGATCCACATAGTCAAAGACTGGCATAGTCAATAAAGCAGAAGTAGATGTTTTTCTGGAATTCTTTTGGTTTTTCAATGATCCAATGGATGTTGGCAATTTGATCTCTGGTTCCTCTACCTTTTTATAAATCTAACTTGAACATCTGGAAGTTCTTGGTTCGTGTACTGTTGGAGCCTAGCCTGGAGAATTTTGAGCCTTACATTGCTAGCATGTGCTAAGCTGCTAAGTCTGCTAAGTCGCTTCAGTTGTGTCCGACTCTGTGCGACCCCATAGACAGCAGCCCACCAGGCTCCCCCGTCCCTGGGATTCTCCAGGCAAGAACACTGGAGTGGGTTGCCATTTCCTTCTCCAATGCATGAAAGTGAAAAGTGAAAGGGAAGTCGCTCAGTCGTGTCTGACTCTTAGCAACCCGACGGTCTGCAGCCTACCAGGCTCCTCCGCCCATAGGATTTTCCAGGCAAGAGTACTGGAGTGGGGTGCCGAGTGTAATTGTGCAGTTGTTTGAACAGTCTTTGGCATCATCTGCATATCTGTGATTACTGATTTCCTCCTACCGATCTTGATTCCAGCTTGTAACTCATTGAGCCCAGCATTTCTCATGAAATGCTCAGTATATCGGCTAAACAAACAGGGTAACAGCAGACAACCCTGTCATACTCCTTCCTCGATCTTGAACCAATCAGTTGTCCCATACAGGTTTCTAACTGTTGCTTTTTGACCCGTAAACAGGTTCTCAGGAGACGACTGGCCGAAGGAAACCTGGCAGAAATGCCCCATGTAAGTGATTCAGACCACCACGAGGGTGCAGCCCTGTCTGAGTCCACCCAGGTAAGTCTATCCACACACACCATCTCCTGCTAATAAACATTTCACTTGTTTTACTACTCAGGAGACGGGTAAGATGGTCTGGTATTTCCATCTCTTTAAGAGCTTTTCACACTTTGTCATGATACATGCAGTCAAAGGCNAAGGAACTCAGGGCTCTCTGATATGACCTTCCTTGTACCTCCTCATTCAGTTTACTGCCCTAAACTGGGCACTCCCCAAAGACAAGGACCACATCTATACTTTATTCTCCACTGGGGACCCGGTACCCAGCACAATGGGCGTGCTCAGTCACTCAGTCGTATCTGACTCTCTGTGGCCCCATGGACTGAAAAGCCTGCCAGGCTTCTCTGTCCATGGGATTCTCCAGGCAAGAATATTGGAGTGGGTTGCTGTTTCCTGCTCCAGGGGATCTTCCCGACCCAGGGATCAAACCCACGTCTCCTGCATTGGCAGTCGGATCCTTCATCACTGAGCCACCTGGGAAGAACCCAGCACAATACCTGACCCTAAATAAACTCAATAAATACTCAGCAAAGAAGAAACAGTGACGACATGGACATTAAGTACAGGGACAAGCAGGCAAGGGCTTGGGCCAGTTCACCAAGGACAGACTCTATGTCTCAGTACCACGGTGTGCTGATTTTCCATGTGCCATGGGGTTGTCAGACCTGTAAGCTTGAGTGGTGGCCAAGGTGCACTGCTGCAGGGCCGCTTAGCGCAGACCCAGATAGAGGGATTCTGGCCAGACTGTCAACACATGGGAAACTTTCTCCCATGGAAACCCACAGGCATTGAATGTGATCTCAGGTTGCATAAGAGGATTAGTAGCCTCCAAGTTCTGGCCTTTGGCCTTCCAGGAAGGAAGGAAGGGCGGAAATCAGCATCCAAGCCCCTGCTCCATGCCAGGTCCTGAGCTAGGTGCCTTCACGTGAGGCTGTATTTGACCCCCAAGCCACCCTTTGAGGATGTGGAGGTCAGAGAGATGAGGTAACTTACACAAGGTCACAAAGCCACTCAGTCTGTTTGCTGGAATCAACCCCAAGGTCACTAGCTGCTTTCTTTGATATCCACGGCTACATCAACATCCCAGCAAAATGACCAGTGGCCTCAGGGTCAGGCGTCACCCAGCAGAGTTGGCAGGAGAAGAATAAACTGCTATGATCAGGTGGAAGTGAGAGCAAGGACATGACCTATTCTACCCAGACTCCCAGAAGGCAGTACCAGGCTTAAGAGTGGAAGTCAGAGCCGTGCCATCCAGTGGAACTTGCAGGTTTAGTGACAGTGAATCCTCACAGCACCCCTCAGAAGCATTATGCTCACCCTCAGTGTATAGTTTAGAACCTGTCCTAGTTCACACACCTAGTAGTGGATAAACTGAGACCTCCTGGATTACATAACTCACGTTCTCTCTGTCCACCCCTGACTACGTTTGCAAGTGATTCCAGAACCACAGACATAAAGGCTGGGCTAACAAGGAAGGTTTCTCAGAATTCTATAATTTGTAAATAACAGCACAATCCAAAAACAGGAACACCCTCAGAGCCTGTGCCTGGGGCCTTGGAGGAGAGAAAGCTTGAAATTCTGCAGGCAATTCTGCAAGCAATCCTGCAGCTAGCGTCTTAGAGACAGAATGGGTGGTGACGGCATAACAAAGCTGTGAACAGCAGGGTGGCCGAGGCCGGGAGGTGGCTGGAGGGCTTATCACTCCTGTGGCTCCAGTCCAGTCCCCAGGAAGCAGCTTCTCCAGCTCCAACCTCCTGGCCTGGCTGGGATGGCTCCCCAGTCCACCAGAGTCATTTGTAACTGCAGAGCATCTTCTGTCTATAGTGTGTTTCAACCTATACTGAGGGGTGTGAAAAACTCATAGTTTCTGACTCACAGAAGACTGACAAACCTGACTTTTGCTCAAATAACATGCAGGAGGCCTGAATAAACAGGAATTTAAACCAGATTTGTTGGGGGGCTGGGGGAGGAAAGATGTTGAATAGCTCTACTTAACAAGGGCAGTTTTGTGTAAGTCTGATCATTTTCTTGGCTGTGGTTTGCAATCAGTTTAAAAAAAAAAAAGTACTTCAGTTTTCCCCCAGAACAGCTGAGAATGCACAGATCCCAGCCTTTTAGGTTGAAACCATCCCTGTGGGTAGAAGATTTAGGACTACTGTCAGGCAGCTGGTGGGCCTGAAGACATTCCCCATTCTCTGGGCTCCCCCAACCCTGGGTTGGTACCAGATGCCCAGCAGGGGCTAAGCTCACCTCTGACCCAGCTGCCCCTGGCCTCAGCACACCAGGGGCCACCAGGGCCTGGACGTGCACCATTGCCTGGAATTCACTAACCCATCCGCAACAGCTGCACTTAAACACCAAGGGGCATTTCAAACTGTTCGTAAAACTTCAAAATTTAAAAATAAAAATTCAATGCATGGGTCATTACTTTCTGGAGACATTCTTGGCTGTTAAGCCATTGCCACTCTGCTAACTCAATAAATGTACCTTCTACTAAAGAGAATTTATTCATATTAAATAACCTTTTTTCAAATCTAAACCCAACTTTTTCTCTGTGCCCAAAGAGCTTCCAATCGGTAGAAAGCAGACATGCCCATGTATAAAGTGTGCAGATGCCTGCATGTGGACCTTCACATAGTAGATCCTTCTAATTAACGTTGTACTAAAGACTACTCTACTTGCATGTCTGGGGGAGCATAAATCAATAGTTCTAGAACTTGGTGGCTGTGGAAACAATTTTTCGGATGACAGCACCGACACAGCCCAGAATGAGTGTTTGGAGAAGGGTCTTCTGCACAGAGCCTGTGTCTTAACACTTCAGCTTCAAATTTGAAGAGCTGACACTAGGACGCAGAAGGTCACTTAGCCGCCTGGGAAAGGATACAGGATTTTAACTTGGAACAATTCGGCAGACTTTCCGGCCCCCATTAGTTAAAACACTTGTGACTAGTCAGTCAGCTCCACTCATACAGATTAATGAAACACCGCATCGGCCAGCCACATGCTCCCACAGCACAGGGGGTAGCAGGAATTACGCTCTCAGCAGCTGTTCCCAGGAATGTGCAACTCCACGTACCCATGGGCAGGGAGAGGACCGACAGTGGACTCCAAGCGCTGACCCTTCACCTATCCCGGCAATGCAGACCTCTCGTATCAGGAACTGGGCTCCTCTCAGCCCAAGAAGGTCCCAGATTGAAATAACAATTCATCCTTGAAGATAGATGAACCCAAGGGACAACAGCCAAACAACGCTAACGTCAAGAGGAAATCCCATCTGCAGACTGCTCAGAGAAGCCTTGCTCAGCCTGCAGAACAAAGGCTCCTTCTGTGACACCAAGCAGCAGGTTTAAGAGCGTTGGGCTCCTCACTTTGGCTCCTTTTCAAACCACAAGTATATCCAAGGGCAGCCAAGACAACAACAGAGCCAAGAGATACGGGTCTCGGAACGAGGAGACCAGTTCCCCTTTCAGGCCTGCCTTCTGCCTGCTCTTGGCAGCCAAGGCTCTCGCCTCCTCAGGGAGGGTGTCTGAGATGCTGCAGTCAGACCCTGGGGACTGAAGTGTTCATGCGAGAAGATAACTCAGAGATGCCCACAGCAGAGCCAGCCTTCTTGCAAGGCTACAGAGCACAGTGTCTGGGGAAGGCCCTGTGATAGTTTCTGAGTCCTAATCCTAGCTCAGTCACACATGAGGGTCTAATCTTAGGTGCCTCAACCATCCATTCTCTGAACCATTTACTCAGCTGTATTGATGACAACCTGACGCTGCTGCTAATGATGAAATCTGCTGTCACATAGGATTATGATGTTCAAACAAGATAACTTATGGACAGGAAGATATTTTATAACTATAAAATGTAAGGGAATAATAATTCATGTGAATATGACACATGTTTATATGACTGCTTATTAATGCAAATTGTTAGGTCAAAAGGAAGACTTTCTCTGCTTTGCTTAGGGCCTTCCACAGGGTTGATATTTACTTAATATTCAATCATAAAGGTGACTTTTTAGTGATTAATAAAGTAAACAAATTTGTTGGAAAAACAGCAAACTTGCAACTTCGAATATTTCACAGGACAAGGAGGTGCTGTCTGAAGCGTTTCCCTCTGAGTATAGGCTGGCCTACATGAGGAGCTGGCGGGGGGCACTCCCCAACATGGCCCCACCATTGTCATGCCAACCCCAAGTGTGATGGAATGGAAGGCTTGAAGGCTTGACATTTGGGCAAGTTGAACTTCAGCTACTTTTAGCTGAAGTTAACCCCTGAATTCACTCTGAAAAGAAATAAGGCCAAAAGAGTTTATCTGAAGGCAAAAAAAAGAAACCAATAATCTTGTTAAAGGTAGACCTAACTAGTCTTAGGAGTCAGGGATTCAAAACTCTAAAACATACATGGCTTCCAGCTTCCAGCGGTGAGTGAACCAGGGTGGTGGGTCTCACAGCTCTGCCGGGCTACCCCAGCCGAGTTAGGAATAGAAATGCTGTTTCTCTCTCGAGGTAACTCTGTCCAGCACCTTAGTCACACTTCCCACTTTAGAAGCTCAGGTTCTCATTCAAACAGAGTGTCTCCAGCTTTTCACTTTCACAAAATGTTACTTGTTGACACTCTGACTTGTTCCAAAAAGTAACTGAGGCAGCTCAGAATCTTATTCAGTTCAGTTGCTCAGTCGTGTGGACTCTTTGTGACCCCATGAATTGCAGCACGCCAGGCCTTCCTATCCATCACCAACTCCTGGAGTTCACTCAGATTCACGTTCGAGTCAGTGATGCCATCCAGCCATCTCATCCTCTGTCGTCCCCTTCTCCTCCTGCCCCCAATCCCTCCCATTAGGAATACTTAAAAGGATTTAGGGAGGGGAAAAAAAAAGAATATAAGGTGCTTTGAAGTCCTCAAAACTGAGAACAACTCAGGATATCTTTAAGATGTGTCAGGTAAACAAAATACATTAATAATAAGGCTAGAGAGTGGGGGAAGAGGACTTTAGATCCTTTGACACTCAGCATAATTTTGAAGGATGTGCATTTACATCCTGTGCTGACTTTTAACAATAAGGTATTTTAAGTTAAGGGAAAAAAACATGAATTTGGATGAACACAATTCTTAATTAGAAACAAACCTAAACCAGCAGTACTTGTTAAGTCTTCCACAGCCTGGACTTTAAACTCATGACTTGCGTCCACCTACAATAAGATCTGAGATCTGATCTATGTCCAAGTTAGTTTTCAAGTTAAAAAGCCTTGAACTGCTGGCAGGTTGACAGCCTGGGCCTCAGGAGTTTATTGAGAACTTCCTCAAGCTACAAAGGGTGACTCCATTACTACCCCCGGCCCCTGGGAGATCCCCCTGGTAGGAGTAGGCACCTAGCCTGGATTTTGTGGACTATCTCCACGTGGTAGCCCATGGACATCTAGCTCAATATAGAGTTTAACTTAATAAATAAAAAGTGGCCACAGGAAGCCAGGTAATAGCGGGTTCTGACTCCATGGAGTGCAGCCTGGGCTTAATTCTGGCTAGCTGGAAGTTGTTTTCCTTTGCTGCCTCATTGCCGCCCTAAGACAGGGCAGTGATGGCTCTGCTTCTGCACGGCAGGGCACCAGGTGCCCACGACGTGGTATCAGCGTGACTGTGCACACTTGTGCACTTCCAGTGCACCTGTCACCAGCAGCCCGCCCACCTGGACTCTGCAGAGCACAGCCACCCGATGCCCAGAACACCCTGGGAAGCTGTGTGGTCTGACGTCAGAAGCCCTGTGCTTTCTCCAGAGACTATCTGGGCTTCCACTTATCTTCTCCTGCAATACTGCAATTACACAACTCATTCTCAACTCCCACCTGCCTAGGCCTTTCCCAACATGTGTGCTATTTGTCTCTCAACAAGCCACACTCCAGCCACAGGTCACCCCAGCTTGTTTTGGGTTTTGCCAACGTGTTCCCACCCCTGGTTCCTTGCACTTGTTCTTCCTCTGCCTGGCCAGCCTTCCACTGACTCTTCTCCTCAGAGACCGTCCACTCTATAAAAAATATAACCCCAATAAATCTCCAGCATATTACTATTTCCTCTATATCACTGACTATAATCTGCCATTGTCTTGTTTATTTACTTGTATTTATTATCTGGATCCTTCACTACAATGTTTGCTCTGGGAGGACACCATTTCTCATGTTCCAATGCTATCCTGTCAGGGCACATGTTTCCCGACCCTGTAAAAGGGCAATGATTTGATAGCTAAAAGGTCGACTATGTCCGACCAGCCCTTTAGTAAAGATACTTAGAGGATATGGGCAGAATTTTCCTGGTGAAGCAATAGCGCTTACAGAATCAACATATTCTAACTAACACAGGTGCTCAACATACAGGTATTGAACAAATAAATAAGCTAGGACCAAAGCGGCTTTCCGTGCTACAGGGCTGGACAGAGAGAGAGATGTCAGGAGATACAGCAGAAGAAACCATCCCCCTGCTTACCCAACAGCATCACAGGCTGCTGGTCTTGCTCAACAGAAAAAGGGTGCAGCGTTTCTAACCAGCTCCACAAGCAGGGTCACAACTAGGCCCATTTCAGACCCAGAGAAAGAGCCTTTACGACCACGAGTCTTATTTACTCAGGTCCCTGGTGGACAGAAGAAGAAGGCAATTCCTGTTCTAAAGTATCTGAAGCTGACTTGATGATGGATCCAAAACCAAACAAGATTTTATTTCAGCTTGCTGACAATGAAACACAGGTATCCCCGCTTTTTGAAAGTGTGCTACCACTTTGCTTTTACAAAATGACCTACATTAGTACTTGATTTCACTAACAGAAGTCTGAACAGGAATTTTGCTTTCATGGAAAAAGGTGAAATGCGAAAACAGTGTTCGGCATCTGTTTTCAGGAAGCTGTGGTACAGGTGGTGCACACACAGAGCAGCAAGAGTAGCACCACCAGGTTCCCTCCAGAACTACAAGCAGCATCTCAGCATCAAGTCACCCTGGCCCTGAGCTGTGCGTGAGCATTTGTGCTTTATCTCCATTTGTTTCATGCATCCATTCATAGTATGATGTGTCCTAGGGTAACGACTTCTTCACACCCTCTCAGCTTGTGGAAGGTTTCATAGGCATGCCCTGGATAATGGGGACGCCTATACAATTATAAACATCCTAATTAGAGAAACCCTGGCATCTCTATAGAAATGGATGGATGCAGTTCATAATCTGATGCAAAAAAAAAATGCCGTGGTTCCTTCTGAGGGACTTAATGATACAAGAAGCTGACCTTAAAATACACTTAATATCATCCAAACTGGATGATATTAAGAAATGGTTCTTTTTTTAGATGTTACAGTTTTTTATGCTGTGGCTATATGTTTTTTTAAAATAAGAGTCCTTATCTTTGAAAGACATATACCAAAATATTCACAGATAAAACAAAGACTGAAATTTGCTTCAAAATAATAACAGAGCACAATAAAGCTTTGCCTGAAAACAATAATAATACCAGAGGCAGGAAAGTGGGTGGGGTACAGCCAACCGCAAGCTGATAACTGTTGAAGCTGGGTGACGGGTCCATGGGAGCTAATTAAACTATCTGTTCTACTTTGTGCGTGTTATTTTTCCTAAAAAAGACTTACAAAAAAAAGTCCCTTAAAACAAATCATTTTCATTTGTGAAATTAAAGAAGCTACCTGAAGGTGAAGGCTTCGCCTTTCCAGTCTTGCAGGGGCTGCTCCTGGATGACGTCCTGGATCAGAGGTGAGTGCTGCCGTGGGGATCTGGAATGGGGGAGGGTCCCCACATGACTGAAGTTATCACAGGACCTGATGGGAGGAGGGCCTTTCTTCTTCCGGGGAAGGGTGCCATGTATAGACACGTCTTGATAGGCATCTGCACGACGCTCAACGAGAGGGGACTTGCTGCTCAGAAGGTCCATGGATGAGGCGAGGGGGAACTGGTGATTCACTGGCATATTTCTGGGAAGACTTGCAAACTTTCCCGCAGCCATGATCCTCAAGTCTAAGGGAGGAAGATGAGAGTGAAGCCATAAATCTAAGAAAACCATGAGAATTGACTTCCTCCTTACAAAAGGAAATGGAAATAGATCACGTAACAAAATAAAATGCTCACAAAGTGTTAAAGGATAAACATCACTTGTGAAATTTACTATGACGGGAAGTTTACTTATCCCCTTTTTCATCCTATAGAGGAATTCTCCTGGTTTGGCAGCAGATCCACTAATTGTGCGTGTGTTAGTCTCTCAGTTGTGTCCAACTCTTTGCAATCCAGTGGACTGTAGCCCACCAGGCTCCTCTGTCCATGGAATTCTCCAGGCAAGAATACTGAAGTGGGTTGCCATTCCCTTCTCCAGAGGATCTTCCTGACCCAGGAACTGAACCTGGGTCTCCCACATTGCAGGCCAGTTCTTTACTGACTGAGCCACAGTGGAATAGGGCAAATACATTTCAGAGCCTTTAGAGACACCCGAGCCAGTTTATTATTTCAGATGACTGAAGCTGACGGAAAAGCATGACTAACAAGAAAGAATACTGAGGAAAGATAAGGAGCTCATGCATTCCCACCACCCTACAAGCAATAAGAACAGGTGAAGATGGCTGGAATTCCTTAGCTGCTAGAACACCTTTAACCCAGCTCCTCAGCTGTGCTACCCAGAGACAGGACAGATTCCTCCTGGTGAAGACCTGGCGCTTATAAATAAATCAGTGTACGCTAATTAACGAAGATGGTCAGGGTTCAGGAGGTGGGCCACTCCTCCACACATCAGTGGGCTCAGCTGGAAAGGAAAGCCATGGGGTGGGGGCTCCATGTACAATCATCCCCCCGAGGGGTCAGGGACCCGCCTATCACCAACAGGGTTAAGCAATGTGCATAGGTGCCTGTGGAGTCAGGGAAGAGTGGGAAAGGCAAAAAAGAGAAAAAAGTGGTCGAGAGCCGCGTGGAAAGAAATGAAACACGCTGTGTGTGAAAGCAGACTTAGCAGCTGTTCCCAGCTATCACCACTGGCAGAGAGTTCACCCTGAGCAGGGTTAGCACCTCCATCCTCTAAACAGCCACTATGCTTTTGATCTAAGCCAATTAAATGATATTTTAAAGGCCAATATAGGGCTTCCCTGGTGGCTCAGTGGTAAAGAATCCACCGGCCAACGCAGGAGACACGGGTTCGATCCCTGATCCAGGATGATCCTACATGCCACAGAGTGACTAAGCCCGTGTGCCACAACTATTGAGCCCGTGTTCCAGAGCCCGTGCTCCACAGCAAGAGAAGCCTCCACAGCGAGAGGCCCAGGCACCACAACTAGAGAGTAAGTAGCTCCAGCTCACAACTCAAGAAAAGCCTGCGCACTCAGCACAGCCAAATAAAATTATAAAGGCGAATAAACAGAGAAGAAGCATAAGCTTGAATAAAAATTAGGGCTAGTCCCAGCAGACAGAAGGTTACAGACTCTGTACCACTAGTCACGGTATTAGACTGATCCAGAGATCACAGCTGCACAGCTAAGCCCCACGCCCTGGCCTTCCCCGAGCCTGGTGAGGACACGCCTCTTCACTGCAGCCTGTTCTCTAGCCGTGCAATCCCCATTCCTCACAGACCACCCTCTTCCCTGCAAAGGGAGTGGTGCTGAGTGAAAATCATCACTCTCTAGCACCACTGCAGACAGTTTCACAAAGGACCTGGGGACCTGGGACCTGGCTTGGGGACAGTCAAGAAGAACAGAATCTGGTAAAATAAGAGGTGGAACCAGAGCAGTCAGAGTACATAGAGGAAACAAGTGACACACACACACAGACACACACACACACACTCAGTCCACTGTTCCCACACGTGACAGAGACACTGAAGTTCTGGGTGGAAGGAGGCCCTTCATTTAAGGCATATAATCTGAACCCTGTCCTCAGTTTTCTGCCAGACCTGGTGGTTCTGAAGCCCGTCTGCTCCATGCTGAACTGGGACCACACAGAAGGCCCGGCTCCCAGTGGGTGCAGACAGCGGACTGTGAGGCCCCGGGGGGACCCCTCCTGGGTCTGGCCAGGACCCGGCACTCTGTCAGCGCTTGCTTCATGTTAATCATCATTATTTAAAAAGAAACCAAACCCCTCAGCCCTCTCCTGAACACAGATGACGTAAGCCGACTAGGATTCCCTCATCCCACCCGTACACACTCAGTTGTGAACTCTCACCTGTCTGAGTTATCCACACCTTTCTTCTCCACAGGCTTGGATCAGTCCCATGAACCTGGAGGGGAGACCCAAAGCCCCAGCCCCATCTCACAGACTCTCCGCAAGCAAAGGCCCATAGTGTGGATCACGTCTATCTCCAGCTAGGATGACAGACAAGAGTTACACTGGCTCCAGCGTCCCCAGCAGCCTGTTTCCTCTCTGCTTATCCAAGATCTATCTGTTTCAAGTCTGAGCCAAAGTGCTTTAGAATGCCCTTCGGCAAGTTATCCACACCTCAGTATAGTCTCAAGGGATGTTAACAGCTGCTTTTCCTACTTTCAACTCAACAAACGAAAGTGCCCACTCCAGATAAGATACTCAGAGAAACAAAGATGCATAAACCTCAATCCCTGACTATGAATTCAAAGAGAATACAGTTGACATTTGAACAACTCAGGGTCATTCTGCATGTAATTTATAGACAGCCCTCTGTATCCACAGTTCCCCCACATCTACAGATTCAACTGACCATGGACTGCAGTATTTGCTACTGAAAAATGCCTGTGTATAAGTGCACCTATGCAATTCTACGTGCCACCCCCACCCCCACTCTGGGTGGCTCAGTGGCTAAAGAATCCACCTGCAATGCAGGAGCCGGGTTTGATCCCTGGGTCAGGAAGATACCCTGGAGAAGGAAATGGCAACCCATTCCAGTATTCTTGCCTGCGAAATCCCAAGGAGCCCGGTGGGCTATAGTCCACAGGGTTGCAAAGAGTCAGACACGACTGAAGGACTAAACAGCAACAAAATGATAAATGCAGTTCAAACCTGTGCTGTTCAAGGGTCAACTGTAATACAACTCATTGATGGGACCCTTAAGATGCTGGAGGGAAGAACAGTTAATTTTGATAAAAGGGCTCAAGGAGGATCTCAGCTAGGGCATCACTGGAGATGAAAGATTTTGAAAGGTTGCAAACTGTAGGGAAAAGCCTTCTAAGACAATGTGGTAACAGCAGATGCATAAAGGCGGGAAGTACCCGCACAGGCTCAGGAACCTCAGTTGTGCAGTGCGGCTCGAGTGAGGCACAAGCGGTGACCCCCTCAGGACGGCGGGTAACAAGCTCACCACTGGGGCTGCTGAGTGTGAGGTGCCCGTAGGACAGTTCTGTCAAGCAGTCTAGATACTCATATGTTTAGTCAGAGGCCAGTAGAGAATGTAGATTTTTAAGAGTCATCAACATAAAGGGAGTATTTAAACCAGAGAGTAGATCCGTCAGCTTGTTATTATCAGATGTGATAACAGATGTGAAAGTACCTCTTAAACTGTCAGGAACCATGCAATATTCCATGAATTATATCCCTGTCCTCTCTCACCTGGACTGCTTCAAGCCTATAAGGACCAACGCCAGGGATGAGTTCTGAAAAAGCAGAGGCTCTCAACCTGGATGCACATTAAGAGTCCTCGGAGAAGCTTCAACAATTCTGACACCCAAGCTGTGAACCAAACCAATGAAGTCACAATCTCGGTGAATAGGACCCTGGCATCAGTCTTATCAAAATCCTTGCAATATTGTTCAGTGTGGAGCCAGGTTTGAGAACTACCAGGTAAGTGAGTTTCTTTGGTATAGAGCAACTGACACTCAGATTACTTTCTGGGTAACAGAAAAGAATCACAGAGGAACAGTCAGTCAACAGGAGCATTCACTAATTCTTCTATTCAACACACGTCTAAGGAGGGCCTCCTATGTGGTGGGCACTGTGTGGGTGTTGGCAATGGTGTCAAACAGGTGTCCTCCAGAGGTTCCTATCCTATGGAGGAAGCAGACAGGAAGTAACGACTTTGTGTATTGGTGAGTCCCCAGGCTAAGGGGGCACGCAGAGTGGGAACTGGGGTCTAGATGAATCTAGCAGCCAGGAAAGGCTTCCCTGAGGAAGGGGTGCTGACCTGAAGGCTGTGAAGCAGAGTTTAATAATGGGAGGATGAAGATCATTCATCCTAGTTGAAGTTTCCCGTGTTACAGTTAAATTTCTCAGCTGCAGATAAATTGGAAATACACAGGCCAGGCTCTCCTCAACAACCTGCTGCCTCTAACTTGGGACTCTTCCCCATTAAAATATAGCCTTGTCCTGTGACTAATCACTGGGAAGGACTGGTTCCAGCCTGGGTCCAATGTCAAGCTTGAATCAATCCAACGGTGAGGGAGGTGGGCCCTGGCCAGAGACCCAACTTTATAAAAACAGACAACAACAAACTAAAGTGGGAATGGAAGGGAGAACTACAGGTGGAAGAAACTCATTTGCAGTCTGTGGGCTGCACTGTTTCCTACTTTTTATTTATTTATATTTTTTCCAGACTCCAGGAACCTGGGGGAAATCCAGAGGTGGAAGTGATGGAATCTAGATTCAAGGTACGCACTTTCCATTCTGCCCGAGAAGCCCCTACCACAGCTGACCACTAGGAAGAATCTCAGCACGTGATAGACGGATAGGATCTCAGAGGATCAAGCCCCTTCCCTTTTCTAGATAAGGAAAATAAATGTTCATTCACTCAATATATATTCTCTGAGGGTTTACAATGTACTAGAGCTGAGGCTGTAACAGCATAGATAAGCTCCTCCTCTCATGGAGCCTACACTGCGATGGGGAAGTCCAATCAACACAGATAAAAAAACAAATTAGGGACTATCCCAGTCCTAAGTGCCCTAAAGAACATGAAAGGGTGGTCTGAGAAGAGCTCTCTGAAGAGGGAACCATGACATGAGACCTGAAAAGAGAGAAGCAACCAGTCAAGAGAAGATTGAACTCCCTCCATTTCCAGGCAGGGGAGTCCACAAATGTGAGGGTCTTGAGATGGGAACACATGGGCTGGAAGAGCATGATGGAGACTAAATTCAAGTCTCCAGTTTCTGGCTCCCAAGTTTTCTCCACTTGGAGATGTTTCTGTCTTGATGTTCCTAGCCATTATGTACTATTTAATTTTTGAAAATCAAACACGGTGTGATGTTCCTAGTCATTATGTACTATTTAATTTTTGAAAATCAAACACAGTGTGACTCAGAACCTAGGCTTTGAAGTAAAACACAGATTCAAATCCCTACTCTGCCACTGACTTACTGTGTGGCCTGGGACAAGTGACAACCTCTCTGACAGTTTCTCATTTGTAAAAATGGGTTAACAACATCTACTTCATGGAGCTGTTGTGAAAAGTAAATGCAATTGTGTATGGAGAGCCCTTGACATACAGCAAGCATTCCAAAAATGGTAGGTCTCCTCTAAGCAGGGCAGAGACCATGTCTGTCTTGCTTGTCATTGCATCCCCATCACAGTGAGAGCTCACAAACGAAGTCACTGCTTCTGGGGAAGACTGCAGCCAGGAAGGATGAAGAGGCAGATGTTTAAACTGAGAACAAAAGATGTAACGACACCCAATCAAGTATGACAAGGGCATAGATACACAGGCACATGAAGTGAGCCCACATGCAGTCGTTAAAAGCCCAGGTGAGACTTTGGCCATCTGACTTCACCTGTGCAGGTAATCAGACACAGTGTCCTGACTCTGTCTAAAGCCAGATCTTGAAGTATACACAAAGGTCAAAGACTCTACATCTTGATAGGAAAATATGAGACCCACGTGTACGTTCAAAGAGCTGAAATCTCAGTAGAGATGAAAGTGAGCTTGACATACTCCCAACCTATGTGCTGCCTTCTTGACCCTGGTCAGCGGCTATGCTCGGAAATGCTTGTGAACAACAGGCGTGACTCCCTTCCTTTATAGTCTCAAAGAAACTGACGATCGCATGCAAGTTGAGGCAGAGATAAGCAGTCTATTTGTTTGGATTTTTGAGTCTTACTTCTGAAATGAGATATTTTCAAGTTAAATTCACAGACAGTCATGGGATGTGAGCTTTCTGTCCTATTTTAAACTCTGGAAACATAACCCCCTCCGCTGCCCTGTTACGACCACGAAGGAGAAGTTACAATCCACATCCGTAGTTGTATATATTCTCTGCAGGGGCAGATAGGAAGAGGAGATGGCAAACCACACATATAAAGCTGGCTTATCCACTCAGAATGAAGTTCTGCTTGGGCGTAGGAATTAAGAGTATCCCTTTATTTTGAAGTAGATTATGAAGTCTAGCCAAATGATTGAAGTATGAATAATTCTTCCATGGATTGAATTTCAAGCAACACAGCAGAGGATCTACATGATAAAGGTCTTAAGATTAGCATCCATTCGACAAACAATCCTTTCTATATGAATAGGAGATTGAGATCTCCCGTTAGTCATTCTGGAAATGTCAGGCTTCTCAGGGAAAGTTGGAGTCAGGGCGTGAGAGAGCCATTAGTGTGGCAAGTTGTTTACAGCTACATTCCGTATGTCCCCTTGTACACTCACGTACGACTGCTTGGCCTGTGGCTTCCCCGGTATTAACTGAGTAGCCCCTTCCCACTTGTGACTTTCTGAACCGAGGTCTCCCCCTTCCTCCCGGATCTCGCTTCACTCCTTGGCAACAAGCAGGGAGATTATCCGTTCTCAAACTGACCTTCCCTCCGCCAATGTGTCTTCCTTGGAAAGGTCTGGGTAGCCTTGGTAGATAAGAGTCAAGGTTTAAAATGCATGGCTGAACGCACGGCTCTGCTTTCTATCTCAGCTAATGGCTTCAGGTGAAAGATACATGAAGTTAAGAGAACAATCTTTTACCTCCTCACCCTGCTTCAAGCGAGTTAAAACCAAAACCAGAGTTTTCCATCACCCCCACCCAAGCCCAGGCACGACCCTCTGGGTTCCTCCACGAAACACACCGCCTCGGCAGCTGCTTTGGAGCCCACTGAACTTCCCACGACTGTGTACACCTGATCAAACTTTTAAGGTGGAGGCAGCCTTAGCGGGTAAGGAAAGACCGGCTGAGACCGGAACCCACTTCGCGTTGCGCCCACCGTCCCTCCTTTCCCTGCCTTCACCTCCCCTTCCCTCCCTTCTCCGACGTAGAGGGAGCAACACAACCAACTATTCATTCTTTTTCAACAAAGGGAGAGAGGGAGGGAGCTGTTGTCAACAGTTACGGGGCGGGCGCCTTCGCTTGCTTTGCAGACTTTCCAAGAGATTAGTGGAGAAACTCGCCTCCTCCAAGCCCAGGGCTTCCAGCGGAGCAGCCCCTACCTACTACCCCCACCTCCCTGGCCCTCGCATCCCGCGATTCGCTCCGGCTTCAGGGGCCGAGACGGAGGGACCGGGAGGCGCGGCTGGACGCGCAGGGGGTCGGAGAAGCCAGCACCCGGGAAGACGCGAAGAGCAGAGATGCTCGCCGCACGCCACCTCCCGCCGCAGGCCCTGCGTGGGGAATCCCAGGCGGCTCAGAGGCCCCCTACGGGCGCAACCCCGGCCCCAGTTCAGCCACTCCAGCCCCCAGTCGCCAACTCGGCGCGGGGAGCGGTAGGGCGTCGCTGGCTCTACCTTTCCCCGAAGCCTAACTTTCGCCAACAAACTTCCCAGTCCGTCCTCCAAGGGAAGGGGGAGGCCGAAGCGCCCCGGGAGAAGCCGCACCCCGCGGGACACGCGGCGGAGACTCACCTCCCAGCGCGGCGCCCGGGTTCTCGGGCTGGGGCTCAGAGGAGCCGCACGGTCGGCCCCGCGCCGCGGATGTTCCCGGAGCAGGAGCGGCTCATACTCGGCGGGGCGCGCCCACCGGGAAGCCGGCGCGCGTCTCTCGGTGCGCGGGGCGGCTGGGGCTCCGGCTCCGTCCCCGGCCCCCGCCCGCGCCCAGGCAGCAGCAGGCGCGCCTCTGAGCCGGCGACGCGCTCTCGGGCCCTCAGCTGGTGATTTGCGGCTGAGGCCCCACCCCAGCGAGCCTATTCGCACAGCCGTGCGGAACCCCCCGCGACATTTACATGCGCTGACCTCGCGTAGCCCTCCTCTGCCCGGGTTTTAGTTTGGCTCCCCTCGTACCTCCTGAGAAGCCAGTCCTCAGGTGCATGTAGATCGACCACCTCGTCACTGTACCCCCAGGGAAGACAACCTCACCTTATCCACCTCTCCCCTCCCCGCGTAACAGATCTGATTTGCTTGTTTGCCGACACCTGGCTGGCTTTGTTTAAAGGGGTTTTGATGGGATAAAGACCCAGGGAACCACAAATGACCAAGCCCTGGGAACAAGCAAATCCATTACACCCATCTGGACATATTGACAGCCAAGTGGGAGGTGGAAGCTGCACTCTGGTACTAGATGGCTTGGGAGGGTAAAAAATTAGAGCCTAGTCGAGGACTACCAGTTATCAAGAGCTGTTATAAAGCTATAGAAATAGTAATTAGTAGCAAGGATAGATGGAGAAGGCAATGGCAACCCACTCCAGTACTCTTGAAAGCCCATGGATGGAGGGGCCTGGTAGGCTGCAGTTCGTGGGTCACGAAGAGTCGGACACAACTGAGCGACTTTCACTTTTCATTTTTATGCATTGGAGAAGGAAATGGCAACCCACTCAAGTGTTCTTGCCTGGAGAATCCCAGGGATGGCGGAGCCTGGTGGGATGCCGTCTTTGGGGTGGCACAGAGTCGGACACCACTGAAGCCACTTAGCAGCAGCAGCAGCAGCAAGGATAGACAATAGAATAGAGTCCATAAACAGATCTACATTATAAGGTCATTTGATTTACTTAGAAGATGCTGATGTGATGCACTGGGGAAAGGGTGGTCTTTTCAGTAAATGATGCTTGATCAACTGAAAAGCCACGTGGAGGAAAAAAAAGAAAAACCTTGACCTCTACCTTGGTGGTGGTGGTGGTTTAGTCGCTAAGTCCTGTCCGACTCTTGCCATCCCCGTGGACTGTAGCCTGCCAGGCTCCTCTGCCCATGGGATTCTCCAGGCAAGAATACTCGAGTGGGTTGCCATTGCCTTCTCCTTTCTTATTCTATACCAAAAAATCAATTCCAGACGAATTTTAAATCTAACTGTGAAAGATAAAACAATAAAAGCATCCAAAGTAAACATCAAAACATTTTTTTTCATGATCTTAAGGTAGGCAAAGACTTCTTAAACACTCACAGTACAAACCATAAGGGGGAAAAAAAAACACTTGATCATTAGATAATATTAAAATTAAGAACTCCTGGGCTTCCCTGGTGGCTCAGTGGTAATGAATACACCTGCTAATGCAGGATACACCGGTTGGATCCCCGACTTTAGAGGATCCCACATGCCAGGGAGGAACCAAGCACTGTTCCACAATTTTTGAGCCTGTTTCTAGAGCCTGGGGGCCCCATCTACTAAAGCCCATAAGCCCTAGAGCCCTTGCTTTGCAACAAGAGAAGCCAGTCAGTGAAAAGCCCGCACTGCAGCTGGAGAGAAGCCCCCGCTTGCTGCAATGAGAGAAATCCCGTGCAGCAACAAAGACCCAGAGCAACCAAAAATAAAATAAATAATTTAAATATTAACAACTCCTGTTTATTCTAAGACACCATTAGTGAAAAATCAAGCCACAGAGAAAAGATAATTGCAACATATACATCCGAAAAAGGATATACATAAGATATATAAAGTACAATCACAGATCAGCAAGAAAAAGGCAGAAAAACCCAGCTGAAAATAAGCAGAATATTTCAACAGGCATTTTGCAAGTGGGGATAAACAGTTACTTCTCAAAAAGTCAAAAAACATACAAAAAGGTTCTCAGCTTATCTCAGAAATGCAAGTTGAGGTTGCACTGTGATCTCCCTTCACACCCACCAGAATACCTAAAATTAGAGAAATTTGTATAACATTTTAGAGACCTGTTTGGCATTATCTTCTATGTTAACATAAGTGTTTGACCTAGCTCCTTCCTTAGTTATATACCCAACAGAAATATATACAATATTCACCAAAAGACATGTTTTAAAATGTTTATAGCATTTCTCTTTATAAGAGTCCAAGAGAAACAACTCAAATGTCCATTAATAGAAGAGAGAAAAACTATGGAATACTATAAGTATGAATGAACTATGTCTACACTCAACAAGACGTGTGACTCTCATAGTATGTGATGTTGACTGAAAGAAACTAGACACAAATGGGTATATGTAAACTTCAAAAACAGAATATATCTATGATGTTAAGAGTGAAGACAGTGGTTGGTTATCTTGAGGGGTGTGTAGTGATAGAAGGGGAACCCAGAGGTACTCTGGGTGCTGGTAATATTCCCTCTTTTGATCCAAGTGCTGGTTGCATAGACATGTCCTATTTAATAAAAATTAACTATCTCTCATTTTATAAAAATTGATTTGTACACTGCTCTGTCCATATGTTTTCTTCCAATAAAAATGTTTTTTATATTTTATATTTTATATCATTTTCATTCCTTTGAGGACAAGCCATTGGCAAATCTGCAAAATTCTAAGTGTAGTATCTTCAAGAATCAGTTTCTATCTTTTCCTTATGGGTGTTTTTGTGGGTTAGTCTTTATCTTTCCTACCTCATTAGAAGCATAATCTTTTAATTTTTGTTAGATTTTCCCAAAATATTTAGTGCAGTAAATGTCAAACAGACCAGCTGGTATACTTCTAAACTGAATTATTAGAAATGCATTTACTGACTTTCTGCTACTCTGACGTGTTACTGAGAACAGTGGTAAAACTTTGGTTTTTCTTGATTTTCAAAATTCCCTGAGCACCTACATCGGGTAAAAATTCTACTAATGAAGCATCATGACAAGGTAGTAACAAAGACTAGAAGACAACTCACACCCAAGAGGCCTTAGGTGAGTCACTGTTCCTCCCAGACCCTCTATTTCTTCATGGGTGAATGAGCAAATAAATGTTAGGAGTCAAGGAAATAATAGATGTGAAAGTGCCTAGCATATGATAGTTCTCTTCAACTATTACTAGATCTGATGACACATCCTATCACAATACCTCTGTGACGTAGGAGGCATCTCTATCATTAGATAACATGAAATCATTAGATAACATTTACATGGAAGGAATGGAGAAGGAAATGGCAACCCACTCCAGTGTTCTTGCCTGGAGAATCCTATGGACAGAGGAGCCTGGCAGGCTGCAGTTCATGGGGTCTCAAGAGTTGGACACGACTTAGCGACCAAACTACTACCACCACCACCACCACCATCTGGAAGGAAACAGACTCAGAAAGATTAAGTAGTTTCAACCATAAATTCATTCAACAAACATTTGATGTGTGTCTACTATGTGCTGAGCCATAGCTAGTGAGAAACAGTCAGGATTTGAATCGGATATTTTAACTTCAAGTTCAGTGGTCTTTCCCTCACATCACAACTACTTTCACATTTGTATCTCCAGTGCCTAGCACATAGTTGGTGCTCAATATATTAATGAATGAGTAATGGGAGTATTTTTAATATAACCTTTTGATTAGGAATATGATTCTTGTTACACAAATTTTATATATGTACACACACACACATATATATCTGTGTATATATATGTAATCTCACACACCCCATTATATATACACGAAATGGTATGCAGTGAAAAGTTCCCTTCTTAACTCCTTCTTCCATCTGCCAGTCCCCCTCCCACCGTTGGTAGCAACTGATTTTAAAATGTGTGCCTGACGGAGTTTCTCTAAGTGTGTGTATTATTCCTCACTTCTACACAGAAAGTAACATACTATATCCATAGTTCTACACTTTTTTTTTTTTTTCACTTAATATGTCTTGCAGATTTCCCCACACTAGTGCATGGTATCCCTTTGAAGAGATGTATTGTGCTATACTTTATTCAATCAATGCTGTATTGATGGACATTTAGCTTGTTTCCAGTCCTTTTCTATTACAAACAATACCACAATGAATAATCTTTTATATATAGTATCGATATGTAATCTCTAAGATAAATTTCCAGAGGTAAAATTGGAAGTCAAAAAGTATGTGCTTTTGTAATATTGATAAGTAATACCAAGTTGCCTTCCACAGGGATTATATGAGTTTATACACCCCAGCAATATAAGAAAATGTCTATTTCTCCACATCCTTTTCAGAAGGTATTAATCTTTGAATTTTTGCCAATCTGATAAGTAAAATGTGAATTGTAGTGCAATTTAAATTTTCAGGTCTCATAATAAGTACTTATGTTGAGTAGCTACTTGTTTTTCCTTTTTGGAATCCACACTTTCATTTTTCTATCCATTTGTAGGTCTTTTTATTATTTTTATAGGATACCCTTCCATATTAGCTCTTTGTGGTATGGACTGTAAATATTTTTTCAATGATGATATTAAAGAAAAAATCGATATATGTAAAGCAATGTTTTTAGGAAGCTCATTCCAGAAGCCATATGGAATGAACTAGAGGAATGAGAACCAAGGTGGGACACTAATCAGAAGTCCAGGGCAATAGCCAGTTGTCACACAACGAGAGTTCTGACCTGGCTGACGACAGCGGAAATGAAAGTTAAGGGCCAAAGTTATTACCAATAAATAATTGGCAAGAGTTAATAATCAGCAATGGTAACAAAAACAGTAACAGTAGCTGCAATTGTTTTAGGAGGAACTACAACCCAAGAACTATGCTAAGTGCTTTACAACTTTTAAGCTGTGAATTGGTACTATTATTGGCCCTATTTCACAAATGAGAAAAGTGAAGAAGTTAAGTGACTTAACCCAAATTCACTCTAGTTATAAGGGCAAGAACCTAGGCTAACCCCAGGTCTATCTGACCCCAGCTGCCTGGCAGAGTGAAGAACAATGATCAAAGTTCTGCAGGCTGAGTGCCTGAATAATGCCTGGCTTGATGACAGATATAGAGAAGCCGGGGAACAGCTGCCTCTGACTGGAGAGCAACACGCTTACTCATGGGGCACTGAGCATTTTTCAGTCTTTCACATACATCATCACTCTTCCCTCAATGTCTCCGTGAGTCAGAGGGGGTAGTATTATCCCCATGCTACTGATGAGAAGACTGAGGCCCCATGAAACCAAATAACCAATTCATATGTTCTATTCTCTGAGAAACCTTCTCTGAAACCCAGAGCAGGGTAGATTCCTAGATCATGTGTATCTTGCAGCCTTCTTTCCTTCCCAGAATTTGTCACACTCATAATTACACATTTATTTTTGTTTAACATCTGTTGCTCTATAGCCTCTAAGATCTATGCCTGGTTTTGCTTTTACTTTGGTCCTAGGTGGAGCACATAATTTGTGTGTGTGTGTCAGTCGCTTAGTTGTATCCGACTCTTTGTGACCCCACGGATGGTAGTCCACCAGGCTCTTCTGTCCATGGAATTCTCCAGGCAAGAATACTGAAATGGGTTGCCATTCCCTTCTCCAGGGAATCTTCCTGACCCAGGGATCGAACCTGGGTCTCCTGTGTTGTAGGCAGATTCTTTACTGCTGAGCCACTAGGGAAGCCCATAATTGGCAGGCTGGAGATAGTTATTGAATGAATGAATGAGCTCCAGGCCTCTAGACCCTTTGTCCTTTCATCTCTGGTATTACAGCTCCCTAAAGCTAAATAATGTAATGTCATGGATGTGTGCTGTGCTATAAACAATTTGAGGATTCAAACTTCTTTAAGTGTACAGTCAGCTTCCACATTAATGTTTAGACAGCAAAACCCTGGGCTGCTTTAACCAAAGAGACACATGAAAGGACAACATAACCAATGAAATGGAGCTGATGACTTTGGGCAATGCACAAGGCTTTGTCAGGGAGCACTTGCCCAGGCATTGATCACCACCTGCCACAAAGTAATTTGTTGAGCCTCACCCCATAACATCATTAGTTAACAGGTAGCTGGAGCAGGCATTGGGCAAAATGCACTTTAAGGAAGAATAACTCCTAAAATTTAAGCTTTACTCAGCTCTACATGGTAACAAGTAAGGAACAACAGATGCTTAAGCTATCACTAATGAAGGTCATACAGAAGATCTAAACTTGAACAATCACAGAGAAACTGAGAATTCCCTGAGGTTACTATATAATAAACCACTGTCCCAAAGAAGGGGCATCTCTGACATAGACCAGAGGAGCAAATGCTTTGGTATTTTCAGAATTCTTATCCTCTAGGATCCTGGCCCATGAAGAGCTAGCCATGGGCGTAGTGTCATGGGAATCCCAGTCTTCCAAGCAGAGAAGTCAACTCAGCTTTCAAGAGGCCTATATGATGGCCATAAATGCCCAGTCATATCAGCTGGAAAAGTCACTGTGGGAGGACTACAGTTCAACAGATCCTCCATAAATACTTATTGAATGAATGAATGAGTGGAAAAAAGATGGAGTTCTTGATAGCACAGGCTTATTTTCTATATAAGGCACATATTTGAACCACCGGTTCATGGAACTTGGACCCTCATCCCCAGTTACTTCCTTAATTTGATGACAAGTTTTGCATTAATTAGCTTCTCAAGTGAAGTGAAGTGAAGTCGCTCAGTCGTATCCGACTCTTTGCGACCCCATGGAGAGTAACCTGCACCAAGTTTCTCTGTCCATGGGATTTTCAAGCCAAGAGTACTGGAGTGGGTTGCCATTTCCTTCTCCAGGGAATCTTCCCAACCCAGGGATCGAACTCAGGTCTCTCACTTTGTAGACAGACACTTTACCATCTGAGCCACCAGGGAAGTCTTCTCAACTTATGCAATAATTGGAAGAAAATACTCTAAAATGCATGTGGATAATTATGGAATTCCAGATGATTTTAATGTTCTTATCTACACAGCTCTGGACTTCCCTGGTGGTTCAGATGGTAAAGAATTTGCCTGCAATGCAGAAGATGCAGATTTGATTTCTGGGCTGGGAAGATCCCCTAGAGAAGGGAATGCAACCCACTCCAGTACTCTTGCCTGGGAAATCCCACAGACAGTGGAGCTTGGTGAGCTACAGTCCATGGGGTCACAGAGTCGGACACAACTGAGCGACTGAATACACGCGCACATAGCTCCCACTTTCCATTTTTTCTTAAGGATGTATTATTTTTATTATTAAAAATGTCACTTAGAAGACCAATTCATTGAGCCCTACCATATGGAAATCATCACCAACCCAGCATGATATGCAGGTGAGTACATCAACAGGAACTTCTGTCCTTGAGGGGAATACAGGACAGGTACAGAGAGAAGGACTGGCTGTAATAGAGGTTCCCTGTGCTGTGGAGAAACAGAGAAGGGAGAGATGGAAAGTACTGGGGGACAGATGCTGGTGAAAATAAAGGAGAGGAATTTTGAAGAAGAAATGCTTTACTGTGGAAACGAAGAAAGAGGAAACAAACGTACGTGAGACCTGGTGCAGTGGCCACCGGGCTGCCCCCTTGAGTTACACCCGGGAAGGGCTCAGTTTGAGGCTGCAGAGTGCCCAGTGGCAGGCACAGGTGAGCCCTGCCAGCGCTGTTCCAGTGCAGGAGGAGGAGCCTGGATAGTCAGAGAGACGAAGGGAGTAGGAAGCCTACCAGCTCCCCTACACAGGAGAAGTCAGGCTGATGGGAAAACCTGGCTTACTTGGATGTCCTCATTCAACCTTTGAGAGCAAAGTTGGCCTTCTAGATGAGTGGGCTTCAGCCTAGGAGCACGGTGTGTGAGACACTCACATCTGCCATCTTATTAAAAAAAATCTTCCTAGCAATCTTATCACTTAAAACATTAGTTGCTCATTCCTTTGTGTTAGGCACTGACCTCTGCCATGCTCTTTTTGTAAAACAACGTTAATCCTTAATGGATGACTTAATAGAACCCAGGCTCTAAATGTGCGTTTTGCCAAGGGACTCTGTTTCTAGGAATCTGTCTTGCAGAAATGCTCACTCATCTGTACACAGGAAGATATTCACAGCAGCGTTATGTGCAGTTTAAAAAAAAATGGTTATCCGTGGAGGAATGCCTAATTGTAGCATGCCTATACTATGCAGCTAATAAGAATGAGGTAATTCTATAGGTACTGACACAGAATGCTACCTGTGAAATGTTAAGTTAAAAAAAGCAAATTGCCTCATTAATATAAAAATAATGAATTTGTGTGGGGATTATGTGTTTACATGTATAAAACATCTGGAAAAATTTCCTCCCATCATACTGAGGGGTTAAATGGACAGAAAAGTGAGAGGGAACTTTGCTTTTTCCTTTATGTTATCCTAATCTGTTTGCATCTTTTTCCAATGAGCATTAATTGCTTTCATAATTAAAAATAATTTCTACTGGTAGCTCAGACAGGGAAGAATCCACCAGCAACACAGGAGACCCAGGTTCAATCCTTGGGTCAGGAAGATTCCCTGGAGAAGGGAATGGCTACCACTCCAGTATTCTTGCCTGGAAAATCCCATGGACAGGTAATTCCATTTAGGAGCCTGGCGGGCTACAGTCCATGGGGCTGCAAAGAGTCTGGACAGGACTGAACAGCGAATGTACATACTACCATGTGTCAAGCACTGTTCTAAGAGCTTTATGTTATTCACCGATTTAATTCTACAGTAATCCCGTGAGAGGGTACTTTCTTAACCTTTTCTACAGATAAGGACTCGGTCCTTGCCCGGGTCACACAGAGATATATAAAGGTGTTGCGCTTTGAACCCATGCCAGTTGGCTCAGACTTCGTGCTCTTTATCACTAGATTATAGTGCCTCAAAAAGATGACATAAATAAACAGATAAACAGCACTGCTTTTAGAGGCAGACACACCTGAATCCCAGTTTCTGCTGATTAACTGTGTGATTCTTAGTGAGTGTCTTACTTCTGGGTCATTTTCTCCATTTGTAAAATGGAGATGAGATCATCACATAACTCAGGAGACCACTATGAGAACTACACAGAATATGTTCAGTGCCAGGCATTTAGCAAGTACTTGACAAACACAGGCTATTTCCTCTATTAAGCTTAAATGATCAGCCCTTTACTGTATGTTAATTTAATTGGCTGTTCTCTTGATTGGCTGCCCGGCAGCATCTGGTGCTTTAGAGGTAAGTGGAGAAGGAGCTGGGAACACGCAGAGAGGTGGGGTCGACCCAGAACTTGAAAAGTGCTGAATTAACACTTCACAGTTTGGCCTACAGCGAGTCCAGTTAAGAAAACAAAATTAACAGTATTTAGATGAGTTTCAAAATCATTCTGGGGTAAAATGTCATCATTTCATTTTTAGAATAAGGGTATTAAGTTTCAGGAATTTGTCCAAAGTCACCAAGCCAATTAAATAATAGAGCCAGGAGTGAAATTTAGCTTAATTCCACGTCGACCCTCTTTTCACAGATCCCACTGCCTGAATTAGCTAGCATCACTGACTCTATGTTCATGAGTTTGAGTAAACCGCAGGAGACAGTGAAGGACAGGGAAACCGGGCATGCTGCAGTCCATGCGGTCACAAAGAGTCGGATCTGACTGACCAACAGCAGCAACAACAAACCGTCTGAGTTGCTGTGGTGATACGCTGTTGGGAAGTGGTGATCAGTTTCTCAGAAGAAAGGTGCTGGAAAAGTGATGAGTCTGGGAGGACCAGTACCACCGGGGGAACGCCCCATCCATTCAAGTGGGAAATGGCCTCCCTACACTTCAGGGATGACAAGTGTGCCAGACCCTCTGTGGGGGCCCCACACGGCCCAAGGGCAGATTTCCCTGCCCCTTTTACTCTGCTGTTTACAGTCCTTATCTGAGCAGCAGTCAGTCTACAAAAGGGACACAGCCACTGTGGAGGAAGCAGGGGGCTGCAGGCGTGTGGCTGCAGGAAGCTGGCCGGGGGTCCAGAGCACAGTCAGCCCTGAGCCATCAGGCTCTCAGCTCTGCCTCTCAGTTTAGTCGCTCAGTCGTGTCCGACTCTTTTCAACCCCTTGGACTGCAGCACGCCAGGCCTTCCTGTCCATCACCAACTCCCGGAGTTTACTCAAACACATGTTCATTGAGTCGGTGATGCCATCCAACCATCTCATCTTCTGTCGTCCCCGTCTCCTCCCACCTTCAATCTTTCCTAGCATCAAGGTCTTTTCGAATGAGTCAGTTCTTCCCGTCAGGTGGCCAAAGTATTGGAGTTTCAGCTTCAGCGTCTGCCTCTAGCCTCGTCCTGATTCTTCCCTATTTTCCCGAAGCACCAGAGGTCAGGCAGGAGCCGAGGAGGAGCTGTTCTCCTTGTGAGGCTCCAAGCCTACCACCCATTTTTTAGGCTCAACCAATCCCTGGGAGGTCGGGGTCATTACAAGTCTCCAGAGAGAAGGGAGAGTAACTGGGGAAGTGGATCAGAAAGAGGAAGAGTTCTCAACATCTTTTCCAGCTACACATTAACATTGCTTAACTTACTCCTATGTGAATGTCTGAGGTATTCGAGCCCAGGGCATGAGGTGTGATTCCACAACTTTCTCTTTCACTCAAGACACTTTTGGGTTACTAAAATGTGAATAAATATTACAGCTGAAGTTTGTTATGCTTTTGTCTCTACTTTTGTGTACGCTTGGAAAACGCCATGATGAAACAGTACAATAAAAAAAATTTTTAATCCCTTGGATGTGTAAAAGTGGTGTTATGATAAGGACAAGCTTATGTCTATCAGTTTATTTTTTAAATAAATTATTTACAGCCAGTGGTACTGGATTATCAGTAGTGAGGTACCTCCATACCCCAAAGGCAGAGCAGCTGGGACAGAAAATTGGAAAACTGGCTGAGGTCATACATCTGGTCCTTTTCTTTTCTCTGATTCCTTCCTCATATGAACCTGTCCCTCCCCAACCTCCTCTCTCCCCACCCCACTCAGTTGGTGTGGGGCACATCTTAGGTGGTAACCATTTGAAATTCCTTTGATGGTCCTGTTGACAGTATCAAGGTCACCAAATAGAACACGGTCAAGTTCCTTGGAAGAAAAGCTATAACAAGCCTAGACAGTATATTAAAAAGCAGAGACATTACTTTGCCAACAAAGGTCTGTCTAGTTAAAGCTATGGTTTTTCCAGTAGCCATGTATGGATATGAGAGTTGGACCATAAAGAAGGTTGAACACTGATAAATTGATGCTTCTGAACTGTGGTGTTGGAGAAGACTCTTGAGAGTCCCTTGGACAGCAAGGAGATCCAACCTGTCAGTCCTAAAGGAAATCAGTCCTGAGTATTCACTGGAAGGTCTGATGCTGCAGCTGAAACTCCAATACTTTGGCCACCTGATGTCAAGAACTGACTCATTGGAAAGATGGGAAAGATTAAGGGATGGAGGAAAAGGAGACAACAGAGGATGAGATGGTTGGAAGGCATTACTGAGTCAATGGACATGACTTTGAAACTCCAGGAGATGGTGAAGGACAGGGAAGCCTGCTTTGCTGCAGTCCATGGGGTTGCAAAGAGTAGGACAGGACTGAACCACTGAACAACAACAACAAAGTGCCCTGGAATTAGCATAAGTGTCGGCATTGAGGAGTAGATCACCAAATGTTGTATGGGAGAAAAGAGCCTAAATTGCAATGAGATGTGTATAAGAGACAGTGGGAGCACAGTACAAGCACGATTTAGAGGTTGCTCACACGACTGCTCNGTGTCGGCATTGAGGAGTAGATCACCAAATGTTGTATGGGAGAAAAGAGCCTAAATTGCAATGATAAGCAGGCAGGAATTTGCTATATGACACAGGAGCTCAAACTCGGTGCTCTGTGACAACCTAGAGGGGTGGGATAGGGTGGGAGGGAGGTTCAAGATGGAGGGGACATATGTATGCCTATGGCTGACTCATGTTGATGTATGGCAGAAACCAACACAATATTATAAAGCAATTACAACAGAGCCCACTGCTCTGGGCTCAGTGTAGAGTGTCAATTAAAAATAATTTAAAAAAATTTTGATGATAACAGCTATGTTTCCTAGCATTAGACTAAGTGCTTTACCATATCTCAATCCATCCTTTCAGCAACACAGAGAGGAAAAAGTTAGTGAACCCATTTCACAGGTGAGAATACAGAGGCAGAGAAATTAGCCAAGTTCACATGGCTAAGACATGGAGGGCCCTTGACTGGCCTCTCTGACTTCACTGCCTGCATCAGCTCCCATCATGAGTTTGGGTTGAATGGCTTGAGAATGGTGGGGAATAGCGGTGTGACTCTTGAAAAGAAGCAAGCTCGCTGGGGTGGAATAAGACTTGAACACATTGCCCAGCACTTGGTAGGAGGCTGTCTCTTATACATATCTAGTTGTGTATAAGAGACAGNGAGAAGGGGACGACCGAGGATGAGATGGCTGGATGGCATCACGGACTCGATGGACGCGAGTCTGAGTGAACTCCGAGAGATGGTGATGAACAGGGAGGCCTGGCATGCTGCAATTCATGGGGTTGCAAAGAGTCGGACACGACTGAGCGACTGAACTGAACTGAACTGTTATGTATGCCCTTTGCCAAAATAAAACTTTCCTGGTAAGAAAAACAGTAGCATCATCTACTCTGTGAAATCTATTTAACTGCTCTTTGAAAAGGGAAAATATGAAAAAATTTGTCTAATATATACTGAAAAATGAAACAAAACCCAAAGTAACCATAAAGGTTATAAACTTCCCATATTGGTTTTCCTTCAGAGACTTTCAAACATTGAATAAGCATTCTTATAAGATACATTTACAGAAGGAGATTCCAAATACTGGAGTGAAGGTTGTCTCAGTTCACTGAATGTGAACAGAAAAGAACTGTTATAATATTCATAAGCCGATGTGACACAGAAAAGGAGATTTTTTTTCTCCCCAAAGCAGAGCACAGCATTTTATAATGCATCTAACTACAGAATGTATTCATATTCAGTAAGCCTAGTTGTAGTTTATGATAAGATAATAAGGCTTTGTATGAATGACATTCTTGATTTATTTGAAGAAAATAAATGTTTAATGGCAGGAAAGCATACAATTTAAGGACACATTCTTAAAAAACACGGTTTTCTTAGTGATTTCCAATGCAATGTTGTAAAAAATCCATTTATGCAGGTAAGAAGTTCCAATTTTTACCTTGACTTTGGCAATTTAATGTTAGTTGTCTGTTTCCTTTATTCATCCCACTTCTTTAAAGAGGGAAAAGAAAATGCTGTATCTGTAATAGGATCATAATCATTAAAGTATCCTGAAAGGAATGGAGGGGGATGTTCTGATTCCTTTTAGAGTCTTGGTATTTTCAGCCCCTACAGAGAGGAATTAGAAGAATAATTATCACACAGAAGGCAACTTTCAAACCTAATAGCTATAGAAATGGAAACAGTTTCAGCTAAAACAAAACAAAACACTCCACTGAACTATCCCGAAGGTGCATATGAATGCCTATACATGTGTGCGGTTATTTGTCTGTATTTATCTCAGAAATTATTTTTGCCCTATAAAGGGAAACCAATTCCTACATGATCATTTATATTTAATTTGAAATTTGGGCTGCTTAATGGAAATAAAACATTTATTAAAACAGTAAATATACTAAGCAAGAGGTATAGAAAGCTCCTTTGTATTTACTTACACTGATATTGTCTCTGATATGCTGACTTCATTAATAATTTATATAAAAAGAAAACACAAGTCTAAACAGCAGTGACCTAAGTAAATATGTGGGATGTTGTCAGATTCCATGGTAACTCATATTTAAAAGGTCTTCCCCTCTTTCAGAAGAGCATAAAACCTGGTTTCTCACTGTCCCTGGTAATGGAAAATACAGACTAGTGGACAAGTAATTCCTGATCCCAGCATAGCCAGTGGCTTACTTACCATCTCATAAACTTTCATAGAGGTGAAGCCCACACATCAAATGGTCTTAGGTAACTTCTACCTGCCTTATTCCTCCTCATTCTTTGATTTGAAACCCAAAGTTTGGCGTGATGGTTTATAGGGAAAGTGTGGCTAAGCAAATATCCTGCATAATCACAATACAGAAACATCAGTTTCTGGATAACCCAAAGGCAATGTGGTATTTTACATAGTTATTGTAAGACATGTTGTCAGGAAGACACAACCCATTCAAAGTTTTCTTAGTTACAAGTTGATTGATACCATTTAGAATTTGAAGCAACACATAAGCGGTGATTTGTAAACTGTCACCCGTGGACGGAGATGTTGTACATCATCGTTTGGGTGCTGTTCTTGGTGATCTGTGAAACTGCACTGGAGACGCTGTAGGAAACCCACACGTCTCTTTGCATCCAAAGGTGACAGTGGGTCCTGATGGTGTGTAACAGTTTCTCCTGTCTTTGGATCTCAGTGAATGTACTCCCAGGGCACTGTGTCCCACAGTCGGTATTTAAACAACACTATCAGTGTCTGTAAGTCTAAACAGGGTGCATCGTGTAAGCTCAAGCACAGTGGTATTGAGGCAGTATTGCCAAGGTACCTTATGCTGCTGCTGCATTGCTTCAGTCATGGCCAACTCTGTGCGACCGACTCTTAGTGACCCCATGGACTGCAGCCCACCAGGCTCTTCCATCCATGGGATTTTCCAGGCAAGAGTACTGGAGTGGGGTGCCATTGCCAACTCCGATCTTAGTAAGAAACGAATACAAAGGTAGCTATGTTCCAAGAAGTTTACAAATAGTTNTGCAGCCCACCAGGCTCTTCCATCCATGGGATTTTCCAGGCAAGAGTACTGGAGTGGGGTGCCATTGCCAACTCCGATCTTAGTAAGAAACGAATACAAAGGTAGCTATGTTCCAAGAAGTTTACAAATAGTTCCTCTTAGAAATAGTACAATTTTGTGCTTGTCAATGGAAAGCAATAATACTGATTCAATTCTTTTTGCTCCTTGTGCTAACACTAGCTGGCAAAGGTTTATTTCCCCCCCTCCTCGGATGCTATTTCTCGATGAACTGAAATGCCCAATAATTTCTTTTAATATATTTGCAAAGCTGAAGCCAGCCCTCTGATTCATTGTAACTGTTTCAGAACACCATGTGAGAATTTAAAGTATGAATAAAAACTCAGTAGAAAGAAAAATTCTAAGCACACCATTTGTTAGAATCAATTTTTTTTTTTTGCAAGCATAGCACTTCAATCTCAATAGTGTTCCAAAGCTTATAATGATGGTGATACATGTATTTTTCTTTCTAAAAAGCAGGCCAAGAGATAATGAAACCATAATTTCAAAACACTGCAACTGATATAAAATGGCCACATATGTGGTTATGAAACCCTTTATATGAGTACTTTCTGTAAAAGAATCATATATTAAACTCGAGGAGGAAGGAAAAAAGAATTTTTTAAAAAGTGGGAGAGAAGCAAGGACACAAAACATTATAACACTCTATTGAAATCAGCATTTCATTAATCCAACTTGAATAAACTTAATTCCTTTCCACATCTTAATCAAGACAGCCTTGAAATGGCAGAAATGTAGAGATGCAGTTTATAAGTCAGTGAATCCAGCAAAGCCAATCTGTTCCTTTATATAAATAATTACATCAGGATCAAAGGACTTTTCTGACCATCACACAGGTGTGTGATTTAGAACATTTCTACCAGTCATTAGATGTTTATGGAAACACTCCCTTTACACATGCAGAGGCATGAGCCCATTTCACGGTATATTTACCTGCAGTTGGCTTATATTGGGTGGAAAGAGGAAACCTAAGCCTGGCGTGCTGCAATTCATGGGGTCGCAAAGAGTTGGGCACGACTGAGCGACTGAACTGAACTGAACCCTCAGAAGTTCATTTTTATTTTTCAGCTGTCAGAGTTAATCTGAGGTTCTAGTGATAGATGAGGTTGAACACAAAGCTTTATTTTAGTTTCACGGATCCTTTCAGCATTTTTCTTGGCTCTATAGGGAGCCTTTCAAACATTGCTTGGAAGCCAGTAAGATAGTCCTGCCTTCCTGCTTCATTAGCGGGAAAGTGTCACTCAGTCATGTCCGACTCTTTGTAACCCCGTGGACCCCAGAGCCTGCAGGCTTCTCTGTCCGTGGGATTTTCCAGGCAAGAATACTGGAGTAGATTGCCACTTCCTTCTCCAGGGAATCTTTCTGGCTGGGGGACTGGACCCAGGTCTCTTGCACTGCAGGCAGACTCTTTGTGGGAAAGCTAAGGCTTAATACTATGTAACTAGTAGAGAGCTTCTTATGTCTAGTGGCACAGTTCTTCCACTTTGCCACTAAAACAACTTTTCTGATTGACCTTTATTCTTGCAGCATTTCACTACTTCTGTTTATCCCTTTTAAAGGATATTTATGTGTTTAAGGTTTGTATTTAATTCCAGTGCACTGCAATTGCAGTTAAAGCGAAAGTGAAGTCAGTTCGTCGTGTCTGACTCTTTGTGACCCCATGGATTGTAGCCTACCAAGCTCCTCTGTCCATGGGATTTTCCAAGACTAATGTCAATCAAGAAGTGAGAAATTGTAAATTTAAAAAATGAGTACCTTCACAGAGCCGGGGCTTGCTTTGTCTCCTCTTTAATATCTATCTAGAATCATTTCAGAGTGAGATATTTCAATCTGTAAAAATAAATAAACTTTACTATTACATATTTAGTATATAAATTTAAACTTGTTCAAAAGTATAAAATCGTAGAAAATGGATCAAAAGCCACACTCAGAAAAAAAATCAATAAACTTACACAAAATATTTAAAAAACCCAAATTCATTTATATCTTTTGTTTTCTATACACAGATACATTAAATGTCAAATGACAAACCAAGTTAAGTAATAATAAACTGGGAGAAATTTTGAAACACATAATGACAAAATATTTTCTTGATTTGCAGAGAGTTTAAACAAAACAAGAAAAATAACATATGTATGCAGGAAAATAAATATGAATGGCAATACTATAATGAAAAGATGTGGTAACACAGACTCGCTAATTTGAGAGGGTCTACATTAAAGATGAAACAGTAATTTGGTATCAAAGTGTCCATATATCTATGCTATATAATAAATATAAAAATGTTCATCAATTGCCTAGTAAATCAAGGTTGGAAATGATCCAGAAGATTCAACTGAGAGATGGCTACTAGTAGGTAGGGAAATATTAGATGCATGATATACAAAGACTTCACATAAAATGGCTTTTCATAGATGTGTAAAGATATGCAAGGGCTTTTCCTAGAAACTGCTCTAAAAGGCTTAAGCCATTAAGAAGGAAAACTGAGATGTCTAAAGATCACATGTATTTAGAGAAATAACTTTAGTAATTCTAAAATAGAGTACTTTTATGAGCTAGTGTGTTGGACTGCTCTCTCCCAGGATGTGTCACTGTTGCAGTAATTTCTACTATGTCCAGAATATTTAGAATTTTAATACAAACTCATTTCCTGTTCTGTATTTCCAAACACCTGATTCTGATTTACTATTCTTATTATTCACGTATTTATCAACCTCTAATATCCCATAAGGTATATTTATTTGCTACTATTTTATCTCCTATCTTGCTCTTTAATAATATATATTGTCATGGTGTAAGGAATTACCAATATATATCCTAAGCACTTACACAGTGACACACGTATGGTACTCAATAGATACTTGAATAAATGAATCTAAATTACTTCATCTTAATTATTTATAGGAAATTCTACTAGTAACACTGGAGAAGGAAATGGCAACCCACTCCAGTATTCTTGCCTGGAGAATTTCATGGACAGAGGAGCCTGGCAGGGTTACAGTCCATGGGGTCGCAAACAGTCGGACACGATTAAGCGACTATCACTCACTCACTACTAGTAACAATGTGCTAGATTTCATCATGATTAGACTCAGTAAAGCCAAGTGACTTTGATTTTTTTTTTCTTTTTCAGATTTCTTTTTTCTTTTCTTTTTTTTTTTTTACTTTATTTTACTTTACAATACTCTTTTGGCTTTGCCATACATCGACATGAATCTACCACAGGTGTACACGAGCTCCCAATCCTGAATCCCCCTCCAACCTTTTTCAGTTAAACTCTGATAGAGTAATTATTAAATACCAACTATAATATTAAGGACATCTTATAGCTTCACATCACTGACACAATGATCAGTCCTTTATACTCTGGAGGGACTTAGAGTCCAATAAAAGATGGAAGGGCTCGTGAAATTGGATTATAAACAGTATTAAGAGTTTCTCACAAAGACACGCACACGGCCACAGGAGACTTCTTAAGAGATCTGGATCAACCTTTAAGTCTGATGTTGCTGCTGCTGCTAAGTTGCTTCAGTTGTGTCCGAATCTGTGCGACCCTACAGACAGCCCATTGGGCTCCGCCATCCCTGGGATTCTCCAGGCAAGAACACTGGAGTGGGTTGCCATTTCCTTCTCCAATGCATGAAAGTGAAAAGTGGAAGTGAAGTCGCTCAGTCGTGTCTGACTCAGCGACCCCATGGACTGC